>JAQJVL010000219.1:0-87500 GCA_035578905.1 Stictocephala bisonia | reverse complement strand
AAAATCCAAAGTGATTATTTGGTGTGATGACTTTAGTTTGTATTGACTGCAGAGCACTTAATACGAGACTTAAGTGAATTCCTTTGCTCGTCGACACGATTCAACTTGCATCACATACAATTTAACTGCCTTTGTAGTATATATTAATCGAACATTCGTTAACTGGATAACTTTATTTTAGATCTTTTTCCCAGTGGATGTAAATTAAATCAAATATTTATGTTTATAAATTAATGATGTATTACATTTAATACATTGTTTATGATTATGAATTTCAAATCACATCAATAAAGAAAGAACAAAAATATGATATTTTTAACAACAAATCCACAAAAACTGTTTTAAGTAAAAATTTTGTGAGATAATGTGGAAGATGTGTCTGTTTACATTATGTCAAAGTAATAGAATTAAATAGGCAAAAAAGGAAAACAACAAGTTGAAATGAAAGACAGATTATAAATTGGTGACAACGAGATAAAAAACCCTTGAATTTACTGTTTAATTTTATATACTTCGACAGCAAATTTTAGGCAACAGTTTCAATTAAACATATCAATTAAACAGAGTGACTTTTTGGATTAACACTAATTAGTAATAAAGGATGTACCTTAATTTACGTTCCAATATTTAGAAAAGAGTAAATCGATATGGATTCATAAAACGATGAAACTAACTTATTGACTAGGCAAAATATAGTATTCTAAGTAGAGTTAATAGTATTTTTTTTAACCTGCTTGACACTTTGTTTTAGTTTACCATTTTATATCTATATTAACTTAAATGTTATATACTGAAAGTTTTAGCATGGTTTATTTTATTCACAACTAAGTATTTGTCTGTGTATGGTATATTTGTCAACTTGTTTACACTATCTCACAATGTTTAAATGACAGTAATATTATTTGTACTGCAGTACTCACGCTCACCTGGATAAACAGCGACAAGATAGAATCTGACAGGTTAACGAGATAGAAGGCACGGACCTTAATCCCCGACAAGGCGTCATTAGTAGAGATTGAACGTTATTAATCCTCACTGACTTGAACTTTCACCCATGGGGTTCTATAGAGTGGAACGATGTAACCCCATAACGTAATCCTGCTTATTTTTACTTATTTGGAATTGCATCTAGTCAATGCAATATAGTTAGTAAAAAGAAATATACTAAAACGATGTTTCGCGTAATGTACAAACACCAACTTTCATTGTCACATAAATGTTAACTTATTTTATTGTACATAAGATGCGTCAGGACTAGTGGTGCAGTCGTGTAATCCAGCTACTTGGGGACAGTTCTGTTGAGATTGTAGGCGATAGTTTTTATGCTCGGTCTTCTTAATACTGAGATGGCCTCCCCTCATTGATTGCCATCGGCAAAGATACTTCTAGAGAAGTCTCGGGTGTCCATGTTGGTTGGTAGTCAGTGTCAATGTTTTATGGAGGATAGAACCGAGTATCAGGCATTCTCAACTAGCTGAAAAAACAGACTAATAACTGCGTGGCTCGGATTCTACGTAAACCTGTAGGTCCCATAATTTCCCTGTCTATTGAGCTATTGATAAATTACCTTTTCTGAGCATGAATGGAACTCAGTAATCAGCCTATATAGGACATCTATACTCACCCTACACTCCAGTTATCATTCTTATTCGCCTTAAAATATGTACAGAGTTGTGTCGTCGATTCATATATGAGAAAAGGCTGAGAATAGAATAAAAGCCATCATACTGTCGTAGAGTTGCAACTCAGTGACGCTATTCTATGTACTCTACTATAAGATAAAAACTCTTATAGTGGGGTCGATAAACACAAAATAATGGCAAAATATTTTACATCTGGCAACCAGTGCGTCAATTAAAGTTGGATAGTAAGTCGAAAAATCCCGGGACACAAATTTTTCTGCCCTTCTATAGGTTTAAATGATGCCATCAATATGGCTGCCAAAATTTTTTAACATGCTTGTACATTTTACTGCATAACTCCATTTTGTAATTATATAATTATATATTTACCCAAATTATTAGTGATTATTATACAAGGGAAACACGCTTTCAAATGGGATTCATGACACTAATGTTTACTTTAACAATACGATGAATATTTTTTGCTTTTAATTAGATTTTTTTATACATATCCCTTAATACAGTGAAATCCAATATCTTTAGGTGAAACCATGTCCTATACATTTTTATTTGCTAGATAATTAACTTTCAAATGGTATACATAACTTGTACTTTATCATAAATAGCTGGTGAATATATGCCAAAACAAAGTAGCCTTGCCTAGTAAAAACATCAAGGAAACGATATAATTTATATTGCTTTGGGAAAACTATAAAGTAACTTCATGAATCTTGAAATATCAAATATAATTATTCCTATTTATGGATAAATGTTGACTTTCAATGGATTGTGTAAGTTTTATTTTGGTTTAAAAAGAACACTAGGCATACTATAAGATAAGTTTGAACTATTTAGAAGAAACACAATAATTAGAAGAAAAATAATGTACAGTACTGTAATATTCTAATTTAACTCAATAATTCAATAATATTCTGTACACTGACAAATATATATTGTTGTACCCTTAAGATATCTTGAACAAGGATATATGAAATGGATATAAATTAATTTAATATATACAAAAATAACAACAATTAATTCTTACATGATACTTTAATTAGATGAGAATAATAATAATCAGATGGAAAACAAGTACACGACTTACAAGTACGAAGAGGACTTAGCAAACTACTGTTGTATATAAAGAGCACCTTTTCGTAAAATCAATTAATTGTAGCATTTACAAGACAAGTTGAATAAGTAGCAAGTCATTTAATCTACTATATACAAGTTATTTTTATTCAAAAACAGGACCCTTACCTTCGATTCAAAACACCAAAATTAACAATACATCGCAACTAAATTTTCTCCATAGAAATAAAATACAGGGTGGAAACATAGACAGAAATGTTTTCACAACAATTTTATTTATTCCATAGATAACTTGTTAATAAAATTTTGTTTAATAATTGTGTTTCATAAATTATTATTTTTGTTATGAATAATTTACTTAAAACCATTAAATCGTGGAGATATAATACAGTTCAAATTAATTACTTTTAAATTCGTTGTTCTTTGTAACCACGGTGATGTACAAGATTTCAATTTTACAAGTGAAGCCATGCAAAAGTTGTTAAAGCGTTTCCATATTTTCCTCCCATCTTGTATAATCTATATATGTTAATATAATACAAAATACAAATTGGATATACAAACTAATTTAACATAGTGTCGTAAAGTACTTATAATGGCTAATAATACATAATTTAATACATTTGTATGCAGTTAAAACCAAGCAATAATACTTTTATGGGACCAGTTAAAACTATACCCATTAGTGCAATGTTTGCTTAAACAAACCACGTGCCAATTAAAAAATATTGTTCAAGAATAAGCTCTTATTTTATATGAACGTTTCTTAAGACATTCAAATAACAAATTTGAAGAAAATCCTTCAAACACGGTTGAAAAGTTCGCAACACATTACGAATTTATTAAAAACTGTCAATATCAAACAACTTATATTTTTAAACAGAATGCTTCAGGATTTCTGTAAATATGATTGAAATTATTAGTGTACAATTCAACTTAGACTTTCAAAAGATACTAAAAAATCTTACCTAAATCTAGATGTATTAAAGAAAATTATTCACTCAGATAAATTGTCAACTAAGTTCACTGTAGAACAGTAACAGTTTGAAACTTTTGTTTATCTGTACCTGATGAGACGTGACAACGTCGAAACAGCTACATACCGAAGGAATCTGCCTCACGTCAACCAAGCCTTCACAAGGGTGTGTAGCATAGCACGTCGTGACCGAATCGCCTTAGCTGTAGGTTGGAGTATAGGCTATACGAAACACTAGTGCGGTGTTCCCGACTAGTTTATTTCGTATCCCAACTTTTTATGCATATCAGATTGATGGCAAACTAGGAAACTATTCAACAAGTGTATCATTGAGTGCATTCAAATAAAACATAACGTCACTTTTAATCATAGCCAACCTAATGTAACAGGTGAACTATTTGATGGTGCAGCCGTAGTGCACATGCTTAATACAGGCGTCTCTACGACATTTTCTGAATACATATTCCTTACAGCAAATGAAGAATATTTATCAACTAGATATTGTATTTAATATATATATATATATATATATATTTATATATATATATATATATATATATATATATAAGTAATAGTTTGAGGGCATATACTAGAGAAACAAGAGGTAATGGCAAACTATTAAAATCTCTGATTCGACTGCAACGCCAATAAAGCTCAAGCAATTCCTGTGTGTCAATGAAAACAAGATACAATGTTCCAGTTGATTGCTAAGAAAATGGTAGGAGATGAGTTTCCAGGAAAATATATTATTGGTACTTATGATGAACAAGTTATCTCATCAACAACTATAGATTGAGCATTTCCACAGCCTCACACGAAGAAGCAGATTAACGCCTATTTATGATACTAAACTTGTAGCAGAATGCGGATATAGTCGTACTAACTGTACTAACTGTGCTAACTGTACTAACTGTCGTACTAACTGTACTAACTGTCGTACTAACTGTAGATTTAGATGTAGTGGTATTATTTCTTTGGCATTTTCAGTGATTTTCGTTTTGTTCGTTACCCAGTTTTTTGCCTGTTTTTTATCCCATTCTCATGTAATGCCTGATTTTTTAATAGTTTTTGTGTCAAATTTCTGTATATGTATTTTATTCTGGTGTATCTCTTGGGGGTGAGATTGATTTTGATACTAGTGAGGTAACAGTCTGAGTCTGTGTTGGCTCCTCTTCGTATTTGTACGTCGGGATCTTGTTTCTCATCTGTATTGTTACTTTTGTAATAAGTATTATGTATGAATTAATTGTTGTTATTATTATTATTTTTGTATATATTACATTTATTTGTATCCATTTCACATATCCCGGTTCAAGAGATCTAAAAGGTACAATATTAACAATATATATTTGGAATATTACTTTATTAAATTGGAATATTACTGTATTGTACATCATTTTTCTTCTAATTATTGTATTTCTTCTAAATAGTTAAAACTCATCTTATTAGTATGCCTTTAGTGTTCTTTTTTAAACTAAAATGAAACTTGCACAATCCTTTGAAGGTAAACATTTATTTATAAATAGGAAAAATTACAATAATTATATTTGATATTTTGAGACACAAAGTTACATATAGTTTTCCCAAAGAAATATAAATTATATCGTTTCCTTAATGTTTTTACTAAGCAAGGCTACTTTGTTTTGGCATTAATTAACCGACTATTTATGATGAAGTACAAGTTATATGTATACCACTTGAAAGGTAATTATCTAGCAAATAAAAATGTATAGGGCGTGATTTTACCTAAAGATATTAGATTTCACGGTATTTAGGAAAATGTATGAAAAAATTATCAAATTAAAAACAATTCTTTAAATAAAGCAACAAATATTTCTCGTATAGTTAAAGTAAACACTAGTATCATGTATATCGTTTGAAAGCATTTTTTCCCTTGTATAATAATCACTAATAATATTGGTAAATATATAATTACAAAATGGAGTTGTGTAGGAAAATGTACAAGCATGTTATACAATTTTGGCAGCCATATTGATGACGTCATAGAAACCTACAGAGGGGCAGAAAAATTTGAGTCCGGGCTTTTTCGACTCGTCCAATGCTACTCGTCCCTTGTTTTCCCAATTCAAATTGGGAATTTTTCCAATTCCCGTTGAAAACCTTCTTTCCCAATTCAAAAGGGCGCATTGGTGCCAGATGTGATACTTTTATGTGGATAGTGACCCCACTATTTAGTTGTTTGATTTTTTAACCATAAAGATACTTTATATTTAGTTAGAAACTGTATAGCATAACTATGTAAAGTCACTTATAAATACATTTACGCACAAACACGTGCTTACTTTGTTTATTGTGTTTTATCATACATTTTATCAAAATATTTTTATAATTTATATGAATTCATCAAATAAAACAATACAGTTACGATATTGTATTATCCTTAAACTTGAACAAATTATTGACATTACAAGGTTTTTAACCATTGGATAAATGTCATGAATAAACATGATAACAATGGAAAGATTCAGGCTTGCCCCATCCCTTCGAGTGGTAAAGTTCATTGTAGTGAAGACCCATTTCTCGAAGATGACATCGTAAGGCTCTTTCACAATGACACTATACAGTCCATTTGGAGCTCGAAAACTGGGTTTAATTTAAGCCCCATCTTTTTATCGTATCAACCATAGTTCTGTACAAATCCATTTCAGCTTATACTTTTTTAATTTCACACATCCATGTTTTAGAGACGGTAAGTATGCACATGATATCAATCATTTGTAGGTAATTGAACTGTCAAAAGCCACTTTTAAGGTGCAAAGTTAGGATGGAAAGGTCCTTTATAACACTTAACCTCACTTAACTCTATAAAATGACGGTACAAGATTCATAAGGAAGCACTGGAATAGAATGTTGTTTGCATGCCTTTCGAAATAGGCAATAATCATCACTCTAGTGCTAGTTCATATACACCATGCTGTGGTCCAGAGTCTTTAATGACTTGTGGAAGTTCATTTACGGTCGAAAATTGAATTTATAGATTCAAATTTGTTAAATTACCCTCAAGAGCTACTTAACTCTTCAGAAAAACTAAACATTAGTCTTTAAATCCTTGTAGTATTTAACATGACAATCCTAAGTCCCTACCGTACCGTACAGTCCCTACCGTACAGTACAGTCCCTACCGTACTGTACAGTCCCTACCGTTTTGTATAGTCCCAACCGTTCCGTACAGTTTCTACCGTTCTGTACAGTCCCTACCATTCTGTACAGCCCCTACCGCTCTGCACAGTCCCAACAGTTCTGTACAGTCCCTACTGTTCTGTACAGTCCCTACAGTTTTGTACAGTCCCTACCGTTCTGTACAGTCCCTACCGTTCTGTACTGTCCCTACAGTTCTGTACAGTCCCTACCGTTCTGTACAGTCCCTACCGTTCTGTACAGTCCATATTGTTCTGTACAGACCCTACCGTTCTGTACAGTCCCTAGCATTCTGTACAGGCCCTACCGTTCTGTACAGTTCGTAACGTTATTTACAGTCCCTACCATTCTGTACAGTCCATATTGTTCTGTACAGACCCTACCGTTCTGTACAGTCCCTATCATTCTGTACAGGCCCTACCGTTCTATACAGTCCCTACCGTTCTGTACAGCCCCTACGGTTCTGTACAGTCCCTTTCGTTCTGTACAGTCCCTACCGTTCTGTACAGTCCCTACCGTTCTGTACAGTCCCTACCGTTCTGTACAGTCCCTACCGTTCTGTACAGTCCCTACCGTTCTGTACAGTCCCTACCGTTCTGTACAGTCCCTACCGTTCTGTACAGTCCATATTGTTCTGTAGAGTCCCTACCGTTCTGTACAGTCCCTTTCGTTCTGTACAGTCCCTACCGTTCTGTACAGTCCCTACCATTCTGTACAGTCCCTACCGTTCTGTACAGTCCCTACCGTTCTGTACAGTTCGTAACGTTATTTACAGTCCCTACCATTCTGTACAGTCCCTACCGTTCTGTACAGTTCCTACCGTTCTATACAGTCCCTACCGTTCTGTACAGCCCCTACGGTTCTGTACAGTCCCTTTCGTTCTGTACATTTCCTACCGTTCTGTACAGTCCCTACCGTTCTGTACAGTCCCTACCGTTCTGTACAGTCCCTACCGTTCTGTACAGTCCATATTGTTCTGTACAGTCCCTACCGTTCTGTACAGTCCCTTTCGTTCTGTACAGTCCCTACCGTTCTGTACAGTCCCTACCATTCTGTACAGTCCCTACCGTTCTGTACAGTCCCTAACGTTCTTTACAGTCCCTACCGTTATGTACAGTCCCTACCGTTCTGTACAGTCCATATTGTTCTGTACAGTCCCTACCGTTCTGTACAGTCCCTACCGTTCTGTACAGGGTCTACCGTACCGTACATTCCTTACGGATCTGTACAGTCCCTACCGTATTGTACAGTCCCTACAGTTCTGTACAGTCCCTACCGTTCTGTACAGTCCCTACCGTTCTGTACAGTCCCTAACGTTCTTTACAGTCCCTACCGTTCTGTACAGTCCCTAACGTTCTGTACAGTCCCTACCATACTGTACAGTCCCTACCATTCTGTACAGTCCCTACCGTTCTGTACAGTCCATATTGTTCTGTACAGGCCCTACCGTTCTGTACAGTCCCTACCGTTCTGTACAGTTCGTAACGTTATTTACAGTCCCTACCATTCTGCACAGTCCCTACCGTACCGTACATTCCTTACGGATCTGTACAGTCCCTACCGTATTGTACAGTCCCTACCGTTCTGTACAGTCCCTACCATTCTGTACAGTCCCTACCGTTCTGTACAGTCCCTACCGTTCTGTACAGTCCCTAACGTTCTTTACAGTCCCTACCGTTCTGTACAGCCCCTACCGTTCTGTACAGTCCATATTGTTCTGTACAGTCCCTACCGTTCTGTACAGTCCCTACCGTTCTGTACAGGGTCTACCGTACCGTACATTCCTTACGGATCTGTACAGTCCCTACCGTATTGTACAGTCCCTACAGTTCTGTACAGTCCCTACCGTTCTGTACAGTCCCTACCGTTCTGTACAGTCCCTAACGTTCTTTACAGTCCCTACCGTTCTATACAGTCCCTAACGTTCTGTACAGTCCCTACCATACTGTACAGTCCCTACAGTTTTGTACAATCCCTACCATTCTGTACAGTCCCTACAGTTCTGTACAGTCCCTACCGTTCTGTACAGTCCCTACCGTACTGTACAGTCCCTACCGTTTTGTACAGTCCCATGTGTTTACACAGTAATGATCAGATTGAATAGATAATGAAGACACAACTTTTGCGAATGACTGTTTGTTGTGAATTGTGATGGATGTTAATCAGATCCGTTTTCTGTGCTGTCTGAAGATCCTCAGGGTTCCCCTCCTGGCCCACCCCTCTTTAAAATCTTCATAAATGACATATGCAGAGTGATTGATTACCGGGTTCTGTCATTTCCTTATGACATTAAAGAGTTCTGCAAAAGTACTTCGTGAAAAGCTCAAAATGAATGATAATATAAATGTCAGGTATGGGAAGAACGCCAAGGATCTTAATGTATCTAAAAGTCTTGTAACCTCTTCAAGTCTTAGAGCCTCCATAAAAGTGCATAGTTATAAAATAAATGGCAATATAACCTAGAAGTTGTTATCAGGATTGGAGACCCCGGAGTGATTATAATTCTTACCTTAAATAATCATAAACATTATTTAGTGCACATGTATTCACGAGCCTTCTGTCTATTTGGTTTTATTTTTCGATCAACTAGAGATATCAAGTCCAAACAAGCTCTAATTATTTTATTCATATCACTAGTGCACTCGATTCTGGAGTAAAGGCTACATTGATCTGCTTGATAGAATTCAAACTCGCTTCATAAGACTGTTGAGACTAAGGCTTGAATGTCTTTATTTGAACACCCCACTATCTGCACTTGAGTCACCCTTAAACCTGCAACCACTTCGGCAGAGAAGGAACTTTCATTACCATATCTTATGTTTATTCTCTGAAGTGGATACATTGACTGCTCAGATCTGATGTGTTTTGTGGACATAATGATACCAAGAGGTGCTGGGTCCAAGTCTATCTTCAGCAGACGCTTTCAGACCACGAATTAAGTTAAGAATCACGGGGTTTTCAGACTCCTGAGGATCAGTGGAGTCCTGCTCAGATGTGGACTTTTTTGAGAGCTCTTCTTCAACTTTCAAGAGTGATGCCATGAAGCATCTGATGGGCTTATCTTCCTCCAGATTAATAAATGTAGTTTGATTTGTTTTCAGGAGATTTATAGTTACTATCCGATTACCACCGTACGTGTATGGGAGGGTGGGTGAGTCAATACCACAGTACGTACATGTATGAATGGGCGGGTGTGTCAGTACCACAGTACGTGTATGGGAGGGTGCACACATGTATATTTATATTTACATAAATATACATGTGCACATACCAGTGTATGTGTATGGGTGAGTGGGTGGGTCAATACCAGTGTATGTGTATGAGTGGGTGGGTGGGTCATTACCACTGTACGTGTATGGGAGGGTGGGTGGGTTAATACCACTGTACGTGTATCAGAGGGCAGGTGGGTCAATACCACTTTACTTGTATGGGAGGGTGGGTGGGTTGTGTTGTGTAAAGGGTTTGTGTTGTGTCTTAAGTATTGTGTTTATCAGTATCAAAAGTAGACGTCAACTGGTCAACTGGTAGACGTCAAGAGTACAGTCAAACAAACTTTGGGTAACTTTGGGTAATTAACAAGTGTGATGTAGTAACTCTGTATTGTGTGATGTAGTAATGATGGATTCTGAACAGCGCATACCCGACAGATTTGTTCCCCCACTACACACTGTCGTATGTTCTTATTACACTCACTGCTTGAAGTATGAAACTGTCATAACAACATTGACTCCACTTACCACAGTGTTTACATTGGATCTTCTATTGTTTTGTTTAATCAATTGAGTTATAATTGAGGTAACTTAAATTATAGAATAAATACCATATTCACCAACATAATTAAGTTTGTTCTAACCGTACTTAAAATATTTTACCATAACTGATTGATTATGTTTTATGTACGGAAGTGTACCTTGCAGATCACTGCCGCTAGAGGGGAGCTGTGGTGGGAGAAGTAAACATTCTCTCCCCTCTAAATGCCATTTAGTTTGAGTTTATGAATACTTTGTAATTTGCCATTGTTACGTTAGAAGTTATCATTGTTATTGGTAAGATCTAATATTGTTACTATTCATTAAGTTTATTTATTGTTATTATTTCTTAGGGTAATTCCTCGTCATGAATTTTATATACCGCTGTTGTTATCATAATTGTTATTGAGAGGTTATTTACCGTTATTGTTTTATTAGGCTTAGTATCGTGATTATTTATTAGGTTACTTAATTGTTATCATTTGTTTGTGTACTGCTGTTATTTACTTTTATTGCCAGTTATACTCTCTGCAAGACTATATAAGTGGACTTATTACAAATTTTACTCAGTAACTAGGTCATTATCTCACTTATATATTCATAAATATTATGTTATTACTATTCTATATAAGTTATTATTGGTTATGTTAGCAGTAAGAGAGCTGCTTCTTTGAGTAGGAACCTAAATTTAAATCCGTGTGTTCTCTAAAACAGTGTTACAGTTGGATTAAATAAGGAAATACTATTTAGGCATTTAAATTGGGCTTTCATCTACTGAAACTTATTTGCAACGTTTGAACGATATAGCTGGTAGAAGAAGTCTATTTTTTAATATTGGAGTTTAAAAGTCCCAGTGTAGACTTGGTATTGATTATTTGGGCATATTATTTTGGTTTATGTTGACTTTTCGTCTACTTAGTCAGCCAGTAAGCTTTGGTCTATCAAGCAATACACGTTGATATGATTGTAGTTGCCACCAGTAGACATATCAAAATTTGTTTCATTTTTTTAGTTTTCGTGGGACCTGTACATGCTTAGATAGGCAATGTTGGGTTATGTGTTTACAGGTATTTTAATCGTAGTGATTATTATATCACTTCTTACGGTAAATTTTGCAGCTACAACTTTTTTCTTTAAGTAGAGAGAACATACAGTTTGTAGTATTATATAAAAAACTACAATGTCATACATTTTAGTTTTATAAATTAATTACTGACGAGTTTATACGTTTTAAAAATAAACTCTTAGATTGGTTCAAAAATGTATTACGAAAATCATATGCAAAATTGAACTATATTTGCTTGTCTGTTAAATTTGTGTGATTGGTTTTGTTTTTAACAGTAATCTCTTTAATGGTATGTTTCGCTCAAATTCCTTTGATGTTTTCAAAAAGTACTTTTTATACTATATTTACAATTGTTGTAAATTTAAACATAAATTTGCAATTTATTCCCGAATTAACTGTAACATTTTCTTGTAAATTTTTTACCTTCTTTTGAGAGAAATCATGGTACTTATTATTATATAAAGAAATATATACTTATGGTTTTAATAAACAAATCACAATATCATTAAATTAACTATTTCCCTGCATTAATTTAAACCTTTTAGAATAATTATCATAAATTGTCCTAATATGTAATGTCACGGTGCTTATAAAAACTTTTAAAATTATTCCGATAGGATGAGTATGTGTCGTGCCACCTTGACCTTGAAAATCAGTTGACGCAGCGCCTTCAACTTGTAACAGCTGTTAAACAATGATGTCGCTCACGGTGGCTTTGGACATAACCTTATTTACGTTTAGTTCGCATCTACGGTTGATCAAGGCAGTTTTGTGTTGTATCAGTTGAACTTGTGAGAATATTTACAGTGATTTAAACACGTAAGTAAGTTTATAATATATAGTAAATTAACAATATGTTCTGTGCTAAATATACTAAATATACATTCAAATCCATTATTATTATTAAATATAATAGTAGATTTAGCTGAATATAGGTCATTAGCATTGCAATGCTTTCTGACTGGTGTATCTAAGAGGCAATAGTGTGTGGTATGATTTAAAGATTATTTCAGCATATTAATTATATATAGCATTGTAAAATATTGTCTTAAGATATCAGCAAGGAAATGGAAATTTACCTTATTTTGCACCAGAACCAATTTCCAATCGATATACATAGGTCACTTGTATTGTTAGTTAACCAACAGCATACATAAAATACATCATGTAGGACACTTACCTGCCCACATTCACCACAAACAATCAACTATTTTCATTTAAACACATACATGCATTTTTAGTGTTTCCACCATATGCATAAGTCAAAGAAATTGGTAGTTAAGCACTTTTCACTCACCTAACATTTGAAACCATTGTCTAAAATAGGTTAAAAATTGTCAATATTTTCTCGATAGATGCTTTTTATTGTGTGGAAATTATAATTTTTACCGAAAAATCCTAAAAACCGTATTATATCCATTATATTAATTTAACTGATTTTTTAATAGCACTTTTTTATTAGATATTGATCGTGAATTTGATAATTATTTATCGATGTATGATGGAAATACTACTTCCGTTGTGAATCACGAGATCATTATGAACATCAATTGATAAAGAAAAAAAAACAAAAAAAAACAAAAAAAAAACGCGTACGAATATATTTTAGACGATGGGATGGTTGGCAGGCCTTGTCATAAAACCAAGGCACCTGAATTTAATGAAAATCTAAAAATTTTTAATTTCTGTGGTTAATTTGGTTTTGTTAGGTTAGGTTAGTGAAAAGTGTTTTATGGCTGAAAATCGTACTTTTATTGCAAAACCAATTGAATATTTTTGTTAAGCGTATACAAATACACAAAGGGAACATTTTTACTTTGAAAAATAACGATATTTGTCAAATTTTATTTTTTACATGGTAAAAATCGAGTTTTCCCTGTGTAACTCTTCTGATAGTCTAACTCAATTTTAACCACTGAAATAGTAAATTTTAAATATTTATGGTTGAGTAAAAACTGTATGTTTAGTAGGAAATATTATTAATATATATGTTTGTGAGATTATGCAATTGTTGTATGTTATTTTCGTTTGAAGGGATTGGAGGTTATGTCGTATGTAAAAAACATGTGAAGATAGGAATCAAGAGTTGTATGTGAGTGGATGGGCGTACAAGAATGTATTTTCATACGGCTTGGTAGTTACCAAGATAATGGTAATATGTGATGTATTTAAATTTACCATTTTTGCTACGAATATTTTTTTCTCTAATTAACTAATGATCCGTAATTTAAGTTGACCCACATCTTATCAACATAAATATGTCGGTTAAAATGTTCGTACATGTGAAATTATGATTTATTCAAATATATAATATTTATGAACGAATAATAAACTATAACTAAAGGAAATAATTATTTTATAAAAAAAAGAAAGCGATACAAAACTAGGGTGGATATAATCCCAGTTAAGATAAACCAAACAATTAGGTTAAGCATGTACGTTGATGATATATCCTGATACATATTCCCAATTGGAGATAGATCGTTTGGATTATAATTAATTGGAGTACACTTTGGAGATGCGTTATTCAATATATTAGAAGGATCAACTATTGATTTCAATTTAATTATACCTAATTAATTATTTTTTCAGCACAATCTGGAGAAATTCAATATACATTTCAGGTACATATATTAAAAAAAATCACTATCAAAATTTTTACATAGAGGCTCATTGGTTAATCAATTAAACAATATTTCACTATTGTGGGCATCTGAAACCAGTGATTTATACACTCAGACCAACGACGGGGAAGGGGGGTTTCTAATTCTGAACATTATTTGTTAGGTACATTTTTTATGTATATTTGTAATCATGCTAACTAATATAAAATTAAACAAAATTGTGGAATTTGGAAAAAAGACCATAAGAAAAGGAAAGGGGTTCTAGAATAAAATGAGGTTAGAATCAGTGAAAACATTCTTATAAAATATATAGAAAACAAATAAGGTAATCAGTGTCTCGTTGTGGTCTTCATGATGATCCCAAACTATATATTTTTTGTTTCGGGGTAAACATTTATTAAATATAAATGATTCACGTTGATCAATACGTTAAATTTAATACATTATCAACTATAACATTCATTAAAGCTGCAGATATTAAACCCGTGTTTAGACTTTCGAAGGAAAAAATAAAGGGATAAGGTGACATACAAGTAAACATGAGTGTTGGAGGGAGAAGAGGGTTTTCAGTTAGTAGCTCTTACTTTAGGTCCTAATCACCTGTCAAAAAGTTAATAGTTACGATTAGAAAACTTTATATAACACAAAATAAGGCGAGTTTTTAAGACGTTTACCACCACAACGTGCTTGTAAGTACAACTGTGATTCGAGGTTTATTTTTCAACTGCTTCGTAGGGACATATTTGAGACTTGTCTTCTTTACATAAGTTTGTAGCCTATCTGTGAGGAACTCATTCATCACTCACAGAGTACAATGGATACAACTCTAGAGATCACTCGAACCTTACATACAACTAGATATCGATGTTGGTAATAACACAGTCAGTGATATATTGGGGTCAGCTGACAGTTACTGTTGTAGTGTTTGTATCTGTGAGAAACTCATTCATCTCCTATACAGTACAATGGATACAACTCCAGTGAGGTCAACGCGAACCTTATATACGACTAGATGTCGATGTTGGTCATTACACAGTCAGTGATATATTGGGACCAGCTGACAGTTACTGTTGTGTTTGTATCTGTGAGTAACTCATTCATCACTCACAAAGTACAATGGGTACAACTCCAGTGTGGTCAGCTCGAAACTTGCATAAAACTGGATGTCGATGTTGGTCATTTCACAGTCAGTGTTATATTAGTGTCAGTTGATAGTTACTGTTGTAGTGTTTGTATCTGTGAGGAATTCATTCATCACTCACACAGTACAATGGATACAACTCCTGTGAGGTCAACTCGAATCTTACAAACAACTAGATGTCGATGTTGGTCATTACAAAGTCAGTGATATATTGGGGTCAGCTGACAGTTACTTTTGTAGTGTTTGTATCTGTGAGTAACTCATTCATCACTCACACGGTACAGTGGATACAACTCCAGTGTGGTCAACTCGAATCTTACAAACAACTTAATAATGACATTGGTCATTACACATTCAGTGATATATTGGGATCAGCTGACAGTTACTGTTGTAGTGTTTGTATCTGTGAGGAACTCACTCATCACTCACACGGTACAGTGGATACAACTCCAGTGTGGTCAACTCGAATCTTACAAACAACTATAATGTCGATGTTGGTCATTACACAGTCAGTGATATATTGGGATCAACTGACATTTACTGTTGTAGTGTTTGTATCTGTGAATAACTTATTCATCACTAACACAGTACAATGGATACAACTCCAGTGAGGTCAACTCGAAACTTACATACAACTAGATGTCGGTGTTGGTCATTACACAGTCAGTGATATATTGGGGATCAGCTGACAGTTACTATTGTAGAGATTGTATCTGTGAGGAACTCATTCAACACTCACACAGTACAATGGATACAACTCCAGTGAGGTCAACTCGAAACTTACATACAACTAGATGTCGGTGTTGGTCATTACACAGTCAGTGATATATTGGGATCAGCTGACAGTTACTGTTGTGTTTTTATCTGTGAGTAACTCATTCAACACTCACACAGTACAATGGATACAACTCCAGTGAGGTCAACTCGAATCGTACATACAACTAGATGTCGATGTTGGTCATTACACAGTCAGTGATATATTGGGGTCAGCTGACAGTTACTGTTGTAGAGTTTGTATCTGTGAGGAACTCATTCAACACTCACACAGTACAATGGATACAACTCCAGTGAGGTCAACTCGAATCGTACATACAGCTAGATGTCGATGTTGGTCATTACACAGTCAGTGATATATTGGGGTCAGCTGACAGTTACTATTGTAGAGATTGTATCTGTGAGGAACTCATTCAACACTCACACAGTACAATGGATACAACTCCAGTGAGGTCAACTCGAATCGTACATACAACTAGATGTCGATGTTGGTCATTACACAGTCAGTGATATATTGGGGTCAGCTGACAGTTACCATTGTAGAGATTGTATCTGTGAGGAACTCATTCAACACTCACACAGTACAATGGGTACAACTCCAGTGTGGTCAACTCGAACCTTACATACAACTAGATGTCGATGTTGGTCATTACACAGTCAGTGATATATTGGGGTCAGCTGACAGTTACTGTTGTAGTGTTTGTATCTGTGAGGAACTCATTCATCACTCACACAGTACAATGGGTACAACTCCAGTGAGGTCAACTCGAAACTTACATACAACTAGATGTCGATGTTGGTCATTACACAGTCAGTGATATATTGGAGTCAGCTGACAGTTACTATTGTAGAGACTGTATCTGTGAGGAACTCATTCAACACTCACACAGTACAATGGATACAACTCCAGTGAGGTCAACTCGAATCGTACAAACAACTAGATGTCGATGTTGGTCTTTACACAGTCAGTGATATATTGGGGTCAGCTGACAGTTACTATTGTAGAGATTGTATCTGTGAGAAACTCATTCAACACTCACACAGTACAATGGATACAACTCCATTGAGGTCAACTCGAATCGTACAAACAACTAGATGTCGATGTTGGTCTTTACACAGTCAGTGATATATTGGGGTCAGCTGACAGTTACTATTGTAGAGATTGTATCTGTGAGGAACTCATTCAACACTCACACAGTACAATGGATACAACTCCAGTGAGGTCAACTCGAATCGTACATACAGCTAGATGCGATGTTGGTCATTACACAGTCAGTGATATATTGGGGTCAGCTGACAGTTAGTATTGTAGAGATTGTATCTGTGAGGAACTCATTCAACACTCACACAGTACAATGGATACATCTCCAGTGAGGTCAACTCGAATCGTACAAACAACTAGATGTCGATGTTGGTCTTTACACAGTCAGTGATATATTGGGGTCAGCTGACAGTTACTATTGTAGAGATTGTATCTGTGAGGAACTCATTCAACACTCACACAGTACAATGGATACAACTCCAGTGAGGTCAACTCGAATCGTACAAACAACTAGATGTCGATGTTGGTCATTACACAGTCAGTGATATATTGGGGTCAGCTGACAGTTACTATTGTAGAGATTGTATCTGTGAGGAACTCATTCAACACTCACACAGTACAATGGATACAACTCCAGTGAGGTCAACTCGAATCGTACATACAGCTAGATGTCGATGTTGGTCATTACACAGTCAGTGATATATTGGGGTCAGCTGACAGTTACTATTGTAGAGATTGTATCTGTGAGGAACTCATTCAACACTCACACAGTACAATGGATACAACTCCAGTGAGGTCAACTCGAATCGTACATACAGCTAGATGTCGATGTTGGTCATTACACAGTCAGTGATATATTGGGGTCAGCTGACAGTTACTATTGTAGAGATTGTATCTGTGAGGAACTCATTCAACACTCACACAGTACAATGGATACAACTCCAGTGAGGTCAACTCGAATCGTACAAACAACTAGATGTCGATGTTGGTCACTAAACAGTCAGTGATATATATTGGATCAGCTGACAGTTACTGTTGTGTTTGTATCTGTGAGGAACTCATTCATCACTCACACAGTACAATGGGTACAACTCCAGTGAGGTCAACTCGAAACTTACATACAACTAGATGTCGATGTTGGTCATTACACAGTCAGTGATATATTGGGGTCAGCTGACAGTTACTGTTGTAGTGTTTGTATCTGTGAGGAACTTATTCATCACCCACACAGTACAATGGATACAACGCCAGTGAGGTCAACTGGAACCTAACATGCAACTAGATGTTGATGTTGGTGAACAACATTCTTTAATATTCGTGTTATTGTTGTTGTTATGTTTTAATAGTACATATTTACTACTTTGTACATTTGTTATTTGAGATTGATTGATTATTTATAAATATGATTCCTTTAGTGATTTACTAGTTTATTTACACCATACATATATTGTTTTCAGTTTTTAAAAACTATTATTTGATTTGTACATATTTGGGGTTGGGGATTGAATATGGATAGCAAAAATAAAAGTTGTGGAGAATACAGACTAATATATTGTCAATTTGTGAAATTTTGATGGAATCATCATAGGTTATTATTTACAATTATATTAAGGTTTAATGAAATAACTTAGGAATCCGATTATTGCTTGAAGAAGAAAGAAGTAACTGCTTGGGTAACATTGATTATATAATTATTTATAAAACTCCATTTAATATAGTTTATTTAAAAATTAATTATATTGATGTATAATCGGCTCCTTTATTCTAACTACTCTCAATCTTTTAGAGTAAACGCTTTTGCGTTTCATACTGAATATGTTAAACAATTCATAATCACGAGAAACATCAACAATATTGAATCAATGGAAGGTCATTTGAATGAAATCAGGTGAAATATTTAAAACTGGCTTTTCTAAAATCAGGAGCAATTTTAAATATCTTTCCGTTTTTGGATTTTCGAACTCTCATAAGGGACTAAAGTAGTGGAGTCATTGATTTTGTGTCAAGCTTGATACATCGCTCTAAAAGCCTGACTTTACTGGCTTGTAAATACAACTTCGTAAAATAAGGATGATCACCAAAAATAAAAAAATCTAAAATTCGTCTTTACAAAAGTTACATTAGACACTACATTAACTAAAAAAGTCGTTATGTGATTTTACTATAATGATAAAAAATACTTTCCTAACCAGTAAGTATTGTGGATATACACAACCTGTATACTATGCCGACTATGAAGAGAAATAAAAAAATGATATATGCCATAAGTATATTAAGTAAACTACAAGTATGGTTGGTTGATTCTATACCAAGTATTTATCAAGCCATTAGTTTATGATATTGATGGCTCTCCATGACTCCCCCTCTCTTAGAGAGTTTTATTGTTCTTCTAACTCCATTATACTTAAAAATATATAATATTTTTACAGTATTTAATAACCTTTTTAATACACAGTGCACAAAATGCTGTAAAAAATAAAGACTTTTTAAGTTTGATTTCAGGAAAATATTAATTAGAATATCACGTAATACCTTGAATTTTAAATAACTATTTAACATAAAATTCATTCAGAAATATTACCAGTCTGATTCCTACAATTAAACAAAAATAAAACATATCATCTACTTAGAAACATAGGAAGTTTATATCGCCAAGATTTTGTAAGACCTGTGGGAAAAACTCAATGGATTTATTTGAACTAACAATATTTGAATGCTCTATCGGAACATTTGTTTAGTTTAACAAGCTTTTATACTGCTAAACCCCAAATTATTGTTTGGTTATTGCCAGTTAACAATGACGATTATCAAAACTGATCAAGTATTGTTATCAACAACTCAAATTATTTTACATTTATTTATGTATCAGCTAAATCCCACATTATTGTTTGGTTATTGCCAGTTAACAATGACGATTATCAAAACTGATCAAGTATTGTTATCAACAACTCAAATTATTTTACATTTATTTATGTATCAGCTAAATCCCACATTATTGTTTGGTTATTGCCAGTTAACAATGACGATTATCAAGGCTGATCAAATATAGTTGTCAACAACTCAAATTATTTGATATTTATTTATGTATCAGCTAAACCCCACATCATTGTTTGGTTATTGCCAGTTAACAATGACGATTATCAAGACTGATCAATTATTGTTGTCAACAACGCAAATTATTTAATATTTATTTATACATCAAATTATAAAACTTCACTGTTTCTTGTCGTAAACTTACTATATATGATATTGTTACCAAAGTGATATTGTCACAATGTCTGGACTAAAAAAAAAAATGATGGAGTGAGTAACTTGTTTTACTAGCAAAATATATTAATATATAAATAAATATCAATAACATTTATGTTTATAGCGTGATTGAATATGGCACATCTATATCAATTTTAACTAAAAGAAATTAAATGTTTCTGGCTCTGCAGAAAAAATAATACATGAAGTGTCTAGTATGAAAAAAGAGTAGACATCCGTTTTAATACTTGGAACGAAAATTATTAATCAATTTTATAATATTTTCAAGCTATGAAACTTTTTTTAATAAAATCCAAAAGTCAAGATGAAAGATCGTCACTATAGCATAGAACACTCTAAATAGTATTTACATTTATAATTTTGTTGGAATATGATAGTGAATAATACATTTAACGGAATAAAATGTACATAGGTTCTTAAATATTTCTTAATAGCCTCATTATTTATGCCTTATTTAATATATTCTTGTATATTTAAAGTTTTATTGATTTTTATATTATTATGTTTTTTTTTTACTCTTAATGTTTATTATTTATTGTTGTTAATTCATAATAATTATATATTTTCGAATATAAGCTGTATATTCAGTTTTCGACATCTATCAAAGAGATTTTTTTTAAATGTTATAGTTTGGCATATTTTTATGTCTACCGTATAAAGAGACCTATATAACTTTCATGTAATGATATGAAGATTCATAAATTTTTATAATAGTCTTATTATTTATTTTTATTACTTCATTGTTGCTTGTTGAAAGTTTTGTTCATTGCTCAATTTTTTATTTTTAATGTTGTAGATTGGTTTATGTTAAACAGTTTAATTTTGCTTTTTTAACTGTTTTCTGTCTGGTTGTATATTATGAATTTAACTTTTATGCACCGAAGCCAAGAGCGCATTCAATTTTTACTTATTTATCAAAATCCTCAAAGTATGAATACTAAGTATTATATTTTTCATTAATATATATTCATATTTACAAATATATTTGTTAAAATGGGTACCCAATGATACATTTTTAGTAACTTGTTGGGACTCGAAATTGTAAATAATGGAAATAAAACATTTTTAATATGAGATGAGCCGTAAAAAAATATCGATATTTTAGTGGAACAGTAGTGTTATATAATTAAGCATTCATAAGTGTATTTTGCTCTAAGGGTACCTACGTATATTTGTGTGTGTATATGCGCGTGCATGCGTGCGTGCTATTTAAAAAAAAT
Source organism: Stictocephala bisonia (assembly GCA_035578905.1). Taxonomy (NCBI): domain Eukaryota; kingdom Metazoa; phylum Arthropoda; class Insecta; order Hemiptera; family Membracidae; genus Stictocephala; species Stictocephala bisonia. The sequence continues at coordinate 65,765 of JAQJVL010000219.1, read as the reverse complement.
CTTCAGTGATTTAAAAATAATGATTACAATAATTTATACGTATCTACTAATTTTAATTTAGTTAGTACAGTAATTATATTTTAGAAATTTCATACCCTAAATGTGCCAGCTACAACTATCCTCATTTATCTTTAGTAAAGATGAGATTGTTTCGAATTAATTCGGGGATAATTGTATATTTATAATATACAATAATGATAAATTATCATAACATCAATAACATGTTTACGAATATGATTATTATTTAAACTATAAATGTCTGTGTTACAGTATATATAAACTAACATGCACTAAAGTGGTTTCCAAATTATACCTGTTATAATAGTAGTCTATCAATGTAATTTGTTAAAAAACGTCCACAAATATACGTATATTTTGTTTTTTTAACATTACATTTTTAGTCTCCAAAACCAAGTTGCGTGAAGGGCATTAGTTAGAAGTCTCCAAAGTTAAATGAAAAAGTTTACTAGAGACCCATCAGCTGTTGACGATCGATTTGGTGGACATTCCGGCATTGCTGATGTTCGGAGTCACTTTGATGAACATTTGGAACTTAAAAAAAACGAAACACGACTCTGTGTATAATCAATGTCATTTTAGACACATAAATGTTGAATGCATATAGAAATATCATATTAATTTATATTGAGACCAAAAAACTGAATGTTCTGATACAAACTTGGGATTATCACTGCTGTATCTTGTTACAAACTGATAATTTACTGTTGACCAACTAGGCAATATTCAAATAGTAAACAATTAGTTTAGTTTAATACAGGCTTATTTAATGAGGGCTTCTATTCACATACCTGTACGTGTTTGGATGGTTGGGTGGAAGGGTCATACCACTGTATGTGTATGGGTGGGTGAGAGGGTCAATACCACTGATTGTGCCTGGTTGAAAAGAGAGGTTATACCAAAGTATCTGTAAGGGTGGACGGCAGAATTAACAACGCCATCTTTGAAGAAGTGGATGGTTTTATAGCCCCTGTACGTGTGTGGGTGGGCTAGAAGGAGAATGAATATCATTGTATTTTTATGGGTGGTTGGGAATTATTTGCTGGCGTGGTGGCTCAGTGGCTAAGGCTTCGGACTGCCTAGGGCATGGTCTTAAGGTTCGTATCCCCACTGAGCCAACTTGTACTTGGCTTGTTGAATAAAGTTCACGAACAGGCCTATGTGAACTGGTCAGTGAAGTTAAAAAAAAAAAAAAAAAAAAAAAAACAAAATAAAGTGTCATTATGTGTTTTGTATACTCTTTAAAATGTAAACAAACTCATAATATTTTAATACATAACCTTAATACGGTAATTCATTAAGGCAGGTTTTGTGTTTTATACCATACCGAACACAGTGATAGGATTGGTGAGACTGTTCAGTGTTCAGCTAGTAGGAATTGCATATTGAAGGGTAACAGAAGTAGGTCGGGAGCCGTTTGTTCCACAGGGGGTGATGTGGGGTCGGGTTAATGTATTGGATTGTGAGACTAACAACCGTCAACTGTGGCACAATAAACTTGGCCCAACAAAAGTCATTAAACACTGGTAGTTTAATCCATTCTTGTCGCTGGCTGATGTGGGGGAAGAAGGTTATACAATGTAGTTCACATAAAAGACTAATACACAACGTATAGTAATTGGTAATAAATAAATGTAGGATTGAAAACATACAGTATGTGTAGGGTTGTTGTGGGAAGTTCAATAGAAATGGAATGATCACTTAGTTCAAAATGAAGGTTTAATTAACTGAAATGAAACAGACAACTTAGAACTTAGGCTTAAGTAGGCTTGTAAATATTGTAGATAGTACCTTGACGCGGTTGTCACCGGAAACTCTAGGTTCTAGTTCAACAGACAACTCATATGATTTAGAGTAAATGCATGATACATTTTAAAAATAAATGTTTGCGTTGAAACATTGTCATGAATAATTTTCGAAAGATCTTCTTATTTGAAAATTATAATTTGTAAAAATAAAATCCACTATTCAAATAGTAATTCGTTGCCAAAAACAACATTATCAGACATCATGAGTCTGGCCCTATTAATAAAAATGAAAATAATCGGAATAGTGAAGTTTATTTTTACGAAAGCAAAAATGTTTTATGAACTTAATGCGTGTAGATGAACGAGTGTAGTCATTGTTACTAAGGTCAACTGTTCTTTAGAAAGATCTATTTATTAATAGCCAGGGCAACCGAGGGACTTACAGCTTTTCATGGAATCCGAACCATGTAGTATTGGTCTGGTTTTCAGCTATTTGATAAGCCTTACTCACCTTTCTTCCCCACACAACATCCGGACCCTGACTACCACCCGAAATGGACGCCCTAGACTTCTATAGTAGTGTCCACGTCTATAACAACCATTGAAAAGACCCCATTTTGGTATAAAGAGGACTGAGTATAGAATCTATTCCCTTCAATCTCCACAAAACCTTTCCCCAAAGTAGCTGGATTACAGCACTGCACCACAAGTGCCAACTATATAATTTAAGGAATGTAGTGCACATTTCAAATGCTAGTTTAAATCATGGCATTGTTTTTATGTAAATAAAACATTTAACCGTTACAAAGCAAAATTAATTGTACTATAATATAAGAACAAAATGTAATATTCCTACGATACACTTGGTACGTGTGCGATACCCTCACGTAATATGTTAATTAAGATACTATATTACCAATTCTCTAAATATTGCAAAAATGTTACCAGTGCTTTCAATTGTTTTTCAAAATAAATATAAAACAAATCCGTAACCCCATTTTGAGATTTTTGACGCCAAGGTGAATTGGTAATAACATGTGGTGGATGGATGCATAAAGTTAAACGTATCAGTTTGCATACCGAACCCAGTAAAGATGAACAGTAAACACTTATTAAATTTACATTTGCATATTATGCAGTGTTAATTTGAAATGTAATGAGTTTATGTATTAAGTCCATTCATTTTATAATTCAGTCTACAATCTCTATACAAGCTCTCTCAGCAGCAAGCAATTTGAACCAAAGAGTAATAACTTGTACTGCCATATTAATCGCTCAAAATATTACTAATCCAATTTGATATGCTGAAAGATCGTGTGAGTGTTTTAAGCGAATATGAATAGTTAATTGAGTGTTGGATGAGTATGTAAGACCTGCGTAGTCTTTTACTAACTTAGTTCGACTTAGCTCAGCAAGGAAAATTTATTAATAGCCCAATAGCCAAGGAAACTAAGAAACCTACAACTTTATCACATATGGAATCCGAATCACGTAGTACTGGTCTTATTTACAGTTAACTGACAAACCTGATACTTAGCTCTCTTCCCTATAAAACATCCGGACCCTAACTACTACAATACAGACTTCTATTTTAGTTTTTACGTAGATGGCAACCATTGTGCGGACGCCTTATCGCCATTAAGAAGGACGAGCTCATAAACTATTGCCTTCATTGTCCACAATGCTTTGTCTCAAGTAGCTGGGTTACAGCAATGAATCATTAGTGTCTACGTTTGTATGTTATTATTTCCTTCCATAATATGTCATTTACGCATAATGATTAATCATTTGAATATTTTCTTTAAAATATGTCATCATGACATAAAGATCATTTGACCGTTTGTTGAACATTCATTTCTTATTCATTCTTTTTCTGAAACCTATAAAAATAACTGTTTCAGATATTTCTAATTTTCTGTTTTTCAACACATATTTCTAACATATAGATAACATAATGTTAATATTGTAATCAATTCCAAATTTACTTCATAAAATCAACTTTTCAACATCAGTTCTAAGTTATCTTGAAGGTCTACGACTACACGTGATTTGCCCTTATGTACTATAATTTAAATTTTAGGTAAATCCAGTAGCAGTTACAACGTTGAGAAATATTCGATAAGAGTAGTTTTTCAAACTTTAAGTGATTATATTTTATTAGGTTTAGTCTCAATCTCAATTAGGTAAATGTCAACGTTTCTGAAGGTAAACTTGTAAGAGTGTTGTGTGATTGTGAATCGGTCGTTTAAAATATCTGCTACTCACTCAGTGGTAGTTCAAAGTAGACATTTAATGAGCTTTACAAGTAATCTGTAACACATATAGTAGTATTTATTTTATTTTATTTATTTTTGTATTTATTCATAAGACTCCGATCGTCAAGATATGGGCGAATATGGATTTCGAATGAGTGTGATGAGTGTAGATGAGTGAATGTAGTCATTGTTACAAACTAAGGGCGACTATTCCTTAGAAAGTGTAATTAATTAATAGCCCAATGACAAATGAACAGCCGGTGATTATCAGCTGATCCTTCTCAAAATGTATTGACTCTGATTGGGATCGAACTGAGAACATTTAGCACATGACGCTGGGATTGAACCAACTACGCTACCGACCAATTATAAAGTGAACGAGAGAATTGAAAGGGTTTGTGAGTCCCAGTATTTGGGAAGTGTTGCCTCTGGTACAAGAGTAACTGAAGTGGATGTGGAACTAAAAATACGAAAGGCAAAATGTATCTTTGAACAGCTCCAGCCAATATAGCATACACAACAAATAAAATCATCACTAAACATTTTTAATAGTAATGTGAAATCCATAATGTGAAAATCGTTTTGAGGTTAAGTGGTAGAGAGGGCTTTGCAGCCCTAACTTCACTTCATGCTGCAATAAAGTCGTTTTTCATTTAATTTTCATTCTTTTATACGGATGCCGAACCTGAAAAATTACAAAGCCAATTAATCACAGATTTTTATCAATACATTTTTAAGAAAAATTCTAAAAGTTTCCTGCTCTAAAACTATTCCCAATTCTGAGTTGTGGCGTAGATGTAACCAATATCATGTTAGAGAGACGATAAAGGAAGTATTGTTGGGTAGGGCGCACTCTGAGGACACCTTTAAGTACCATAAGTAGACAAGTGCTAGGCTGGAACCCGCAGAGGAAGATAGGAAGTCGTGGTGAAGGACAGTGGAAAGAGACATTCAGGAAGAAGGGAAGACCTGGGGAGAGAAAGTGTTTGGCGCAGAACGGAGTCCGGTGGAGGTCTTTCGTTGCAGCCCTACGTTCCCCCTAGGGGTTAAAGGGAATAAGTCAAGGAACCAAAGGGTTATTAAAAGTGTGTACAACTCAACAGAGAGTGTGTGAAATAATTTATACTTCTCAGAAATATTAAATATGACTGACTCGTAACACGTATCTCAAACCATCCTCATAGATGAAAAATTTATGAAATATATGATAATATAAACTACATTAAAAATTACTATATATATATATATATATATTGTAAACTTTTGGTTAGTATTTAAATGTTTATTTGATGAGGAATTACTTATTAACAATGAAACGTTATTTATTGCATTGATTAACAAATAAAATAATATATTGTAATATAATAATTTCATTACTGCCAAGTAACGATTGAGATAACATCGTTAGGAATAAAGATTGTACTTAGACAAAGTATAAATAAAACAATCAATAAAACTGGTAGGTAAATTCAATATATTTTATAGTTTTGTTTTAAGGTGGTTTTCTTTCTCTTTGTATATTTTAAGATTAAAAAAATATATATATGAGTAGTAAACTTATAACATTTTTGTTCCAGGTACGTCTTAGTGATGTCATCATAGTTGGCAGAAATTGGAGAAAACAGGTTTTTATTTTGCTAAATAATCATTCTTGGTTGATTTAGCTCTTAATTGTTTTCATCCCTATTTCGTTAATACATTATTCATTCATTACTAATGATTGAAATTTATCTCTTAAGAACATCCAGCGAAAGTCATTAGTCTAATTGTTCTGGTATTTAAAATAATCAGAAAGAAAATCTACACCTTTGACAGTATTAGATGTATCTGTTTAACATTTCTCTTTCTTGAAATAGCATGAATACATTTTCAGTGTCAATGTGTTGAGAGTCATGATCTAAGAGTTTTGAAACAGGAACCGGAAGTGAATGTAAGACGTACGACAGGAAGTTGCTCAGACTTCAGTTGGCTTCGTAGAAACTAGGGATAAAACTTATGCTGAGCTACGGTTGGTTGGTTTTCCACCAACAGAGAACAACATTTAGCCATGGACGGTTCCAAAAATTTATGTTTTTAAACTTAAAAGTATGATGATGTTCTTGATATCAAGATAAATCAATAGTGAATCTTTCGAAAAAAGTTATATTGTATATACTTTTTTAAAGTAGTGTAAAACATTAGATTTTATTTAGTATACTATTTAAAATATATACTTATTTGGAATAACCTGCCTTAGTAAACTAACATATAATTTTGGGTTTTTAGGTCGATTAGTTGATGTAGAATTAAGGCGTTTGATGAATAACACAACACAAAATATGAAAAGCCAATATAAGCCCATTTTGTTGTTAGAAATGCGGAGAACCTCGTCAAAACTTATGAATGTTCAATAAATAAATTATTCACTTATTGGATGAACTATAGATGATAAAGTATTCATATTTTATGAATTTTAGTATGTTTAGCTGTACATATTTGATATGATTAGTATGTTTAGGTGTACATATTTTATATGGTTAGTATGTTTAGCTGTACATATTTGATATGGTTAGTATGTTTAGCTGTACATATTTGATATGGTTAGTATGTTTAGCTGTACATATTTGATATGGTTATAATGTTTAGCTGTACATATTTGATTTTATAATGTGATGTATGAGTGTGCACCATTATTATGTGTAATGTAAGTATGTTGTATATCTAAAAAGCTGTGTATAAAACAACACATTAATCACATATATCTATCCATATAGGGTGAGTGTGTTGTTGTATAACAGTGCTATATCTAACGTATGCATACACCGAATATACGATTTGTGTGTCTCTACGGTCGATAACGTTATACAATGTATTTTTACATAATAACAGATCTCGTAAATAAAGAATGTGTGTAATTCGTCAACCAACATACATCACGTGCGTGTTTTAGATGGGGAGCCACTTTGTATCACTTATGTATATGGACAGTCAAAAGCCACTTATTCGTACGTATGTAGTAGGGAAGATAAGAAATATGATGCATAAACGTTTGTAGACTGATGTGATATGCAAAGTCGATAGGCATGTATAGTATATTTTTGTATCATATAGCCAAGAGTTTATGTGACTAAATTGTTAAGGACGAAAAACGGGTTTTATTATTAAATAAAACAAATCATTCTGCTCATAAAGTCACGAAATAAATTATTATGTTTTATAAACCAATGTAGGAAACATTAAACGTCTTCACCGTAAGTATGAGTTTGAATATCAATTAATTTAATTATATCAAAAATACAAATATATTTGTTACTCAAAATAAGAAATTATCCAGACTCAAAAAGTTGTTACCTATTGTAATCAGGGCTAAAATACTCAATGTACTAGTTGTCAGGTACAGTATTCTGTTTTGACTTGGTTAAAAGGAGTGCAAAACACTTAAGTTGTACTCAAGTGGAGTCATTGACACGTTAACATAATTAAATCTTCATTTCAAGTTTAACCTCAGGATGTGATTTCATTAATATATATTCTCTAGTTACAAATGAGCTTAAAATAATTGAAAATTTATGTTTACTATAATATAATACCACCTACAATCATTGACGAAAATCATATCGTGCCAATGTGTTAAAATTATTTATTTCAAGGTGCGTAAAAGGACAATCAAATAATTTTTTCAAGGTTAGGGGACACTCAGATTGGGTAATCAAGGTTGGCTAAGGGACTATTAAATTGTTTACTCATTTAAAGTGGTTTAAAGAAATAATTGTGTATTCAAGGTGGGTTATAAAGGAGTATAAGATTGTGTATCTAAGATTAACTAAAGGACCATTAAACAATGTATTTCATTCAGGGTGAATTATATCGAACAAATTAATTGTGTATTCAAGGTGAGTGGCTTAAAGGACCTTCAAGTTGTGTATGGATTTAACATTCAAGGTAGGTTTAAGGACAGTTAAATTTTGTTTTCATTCGAAGTGGGTTAAAGAACCATAATTTTGTGTATTCAATGTGTGAGGCAAAATATTATACAATTGTGCATCCAAGGTTAGCTTAAGGACCATCAAACTGTTATTCATTGAAGGCGAGTTACGGTACGAATAAGTAGTCTATTATTGGTGGGCTAAAGGACCATCAAATTGCGAATTAATTCAAGTTTGGCTTAAAAACCCTCAAACTGTGTAGTCAAGGTTGGTAGAAGGATGGTAAAGATGTTTATTTGTAGTGGGCAAAAGAACCATAACAATTTATTTAAGGAGTGTCAAAGGGTAATAAAACTGTGCATTCTTGGTGGGTTGGAGTACCTTTAAATGTTGTATCAAGGTGAGTGTCTTAACCATTACATTTCTATTCAAGAGGATTGACAGGATCAATAGATTGATTTTTAAGGGGGATGATAGGGCCATGAAGTTGAGAATTCAAATAGTGAATTTAAGATGTGTGAAAACATCATTGAATTGTGTGTTCTTGGTGCGTGGTTTTACCATAAAATTGTTTATTCAAGGACTATCTAATTGTTTATTTCATGTGGGTGACAGAATTAACAGATTGTAAATTCGAAGTAGCTGAGAAGACCATCAAATCTTTTATTCAACATGGATGGCAGATCATTAGATTGTGTATTCAAGGCGGGTGAGTGGATGATACATACAACTGTTTATTCAAAGTGAGTGGCAGGATCATTAGATTGTGTATTCAAGGTGGCTGAGAAGAACATAGAATTGTTTAATCAACGTGGTTGGCAGGATCATTAAATTGTGTACTCAGGATGGGTTAGAGGACCATCACTTTGTTTTTACAAGGTGGGAAAATTGATTAATGGAATAAGGAGAATGAATGGACCATAACATTGTATATTCTTGTATGGGGTGGGGATCACTAAAATATGCATTAAGGGTAGGTTAAACGGTTCATCGAATTATGTATTCAAGGTGGCTGAAAGGGCTCTCAAATTGGGTGTTCTTTGAGGGTGGTGGGGCATCAAACTTTATGTTCATGGTTTTGTGAAATGTACATAAAATTGTGTATTCATTATGGGTGGGAAGGCTTAGTTTTTTCTATTTAATGAGGGAGGAAGAATATTCCAGTATTCTTGCAGTGTAGATGCCTTTAAAATGTGTATTTTCATTTAATGTATGTACTTTTGATTAGATTAATATTGATAGTTGGAAGTCATAAATATAAGTCTTAGGTGTGTGGGAGTATTATAAGGTAGTCCTTTTGGTAGTCAGGAGAGGTGAAATTGAATATTCATGATGGAATAATTTTGTCTTGTAATTTTGCTGAGTATCTACTTTTAGGAAACATTTCTTTATATAACTTGATTTAATCAGAGGCTTGCATGGGAGGTGCATATTGTAATATTAGCTAAAGTATATACGTATATAGAATAAGTTGTATGTATTTTATAAATTAGTACAACTTTATGACACGTTTATTTATTTCATTTAACGTTCGAGTGATATGTTTTACATTGAACCACGTTCAAAGCGATGTACAGTAAGGGAGGGGGCTTCTTTCATAAGTTGAGAGTCTCGGTGTTTGTCTAGCTCCGTGCACTATCTACTCCCACATTTGTCATCCCTTAGAGTGTTGTAAAGGAGGAGTTAGAGGGTTTGTGTTGCCCTGATAACACGAGTAATCTTTTGTGTAGTGCCATCAGCGTACTTACACCAACACTTGTATCGTTTTATCACATACGATGTTTTTTGACATTAGTCTTTTTGATTTATGGTTTGATTTTCATAGTTATACACAACTATATAGTTAGTTAAATTTTAATTTTGTCTTGACGTAAGGCTTAGTAAAAATTACGAAATATATGTATCTTTTTCACTCTTTTGTTGTTTTATTATCTGAAAAGATCTGCACTGATAACAATAATGTACTCCCTATTATTTTCAAATTTGATGATAACAATCACTTGGGTAAATACTGATATGATTAAATGATAAGAAATTCAAATGTGTATCATACGTAGAGTACTAGAGTTTTTATAATGTTGTTAAGAGTTAAACTCAAAAAGAAGAGAAACTTAAATTAATGTTATTCTTTTAAAATAATATAATTAACGTCATAACATTCCTTTTACCTAGATTTAACAAGACTGCTAACCTTAGTGTCTGAAACTACAAACTGAAAGAGTAGAGGGAAACGGCAAATAACTGATGAAAGTAGAATCCATAGTTATTTGGAAGAATAATACTAAGAAGCCTTTGAAATTTGTTACCACGGTTTTATTATATAAGATATGTGCAATTTTTTTTAATTCTAAAAGTAGATGTTTTCCGATGTAAAATTAAAAAAAAAAAATATATATATATAAAACACTGTAAATAGTTAGATAATTGAGCTCAGTTGTTCATAATACGAGAATCAAATAATGATTCTTAAATTATTTACAAACTGTTACATTTTTCAAGAAGAATTCTTGAGTAATAATAATAGCCTAGTGATCGGGTAACTCTTAAGCAACAGTTGATCATAGTGTCAAAATAACGAGATGCACAGAAATAATATATTAAACAGTGTAATATGTAAAACTGATATGTTCATGAATGACGTATTGTATCACTTAAGTGTTTGTAATGAACAGTTTGTTTGTAATTCTATACAGTGTCAATTTTACTTGAATGTTGTATATGCAACACCATCTGTATTTGCAGTTGTGGTGTTGCTTTGCAGTTTTTGAAGTAAAGTAATTGAACAACTTACGTGCAACCTTTATTTATTTATGGAATAAAAACTATTCATTGCTTATTTTTTATTGTTTAAAAAAGATAATATATTATATTTGTGACATATGCAAGAAGAATAAATTTTGTAAAAGTGACTACTGAGATTATTTTTACGAGTAAATTACACATTTTTATTATAAAACTCATCCAAAATATTTGTTGACGTTAATTTAGTTTGAATTTAACTGTGGACATGTAAAAGTGGATTATAGTGTTAAACATGAAATATTATATATTATCAGTTCCTTCGTTGATATTATTATTTAATAAATAGGAATTTTAAATTAAGAGTTTTAAATTTCGATCAAAGATACGTCACAAAAATAAACGTAACTTTGCATCTCATACTTAAATTTAATCCAGAATTCATCCATTGAACGTTCACAGTCTGTCGAAATATCAGCACTTCTGTCCTCTAATTCAACCGGGGAAGAGTGCATTGAATATTAATGAGTCAATAAGCCTTAGGCATTGATGTCCTGCATATATTATCAGCAGTGTTAGTTTGAAGAGCTTAATTGAATTAACCATCATCATTTGTAAGTAGGCCTGCTTTGTATTACTTAATAAACACATAATAAAAACACATATACATGTATTTCAATGTATGTGCCAACCACACTAGCCACTGAATGAAGGGATAGCATATAAATTAAACGAATAAGACAGCAATGTTATTTCTATGATAAACAAATACCTTAGATATTCTAGAAAAAATTTAATTTATGTTAGGTTAGTTACCAAGTATTTTGTTGGGTACATTTGTTACAACTTCTACTATGTAATTTGTTAAAAACCTACTCTAACACAATTTGTTCCTTAATAGCATAACTTTTGTAAGTTATCTAAGTGAGTATTTTTCATAGGATGGAATTAATTCAAAATTCTTATTTAGAAGCAAACACAATGTAAAATATATGTACTATACATATTTTTTGATGTGAAAAGTTCATTTTAAGTTTGTCAAAAATTTGTATTTCCTTGTAAAAATTCCTATGGGTTGGTGTTCATGGAACTAATATTCATTATTAAAAAAAAAAATAAATAAAATGTTAATATCGGTTCTTAAATAAAAAACCTCACTTGCCAGTTCACGTAGGCCTGAAAGCCTGTGCGTGAACTTTATTCAACGAGTGAAGTACTGACCGTTGGCACAGTGGGACCTTGGACCTTGCCCTCCACAGCCCGAAGCCTTAGCCACTGAGCCACTACGCCGGCTAATAACGGGTCTGATCGTTTTAGTCGGTAACTTAGTTGAATAAATCCTAGCTTCATATAGTAAAGGGACTCAGTTTGATCCCAGTCAGAGTCGTAACACATTTTGAAAGGGAACAGCTGATAACCAATGGCTGTTCATTTGTCATTGGGTTATTAATTAATGATAAATTCTAAGGAATAGTCGGCCTTAGTTTGTAACAATGACTACATTCGCTTATCTTCAATAATCACTACACTCATACGAAATCCATATTCGCCCATATATTGACGATTGGTGTCTCAAAAATAAATAAATAAATGAGAAATGAGGCTGTGTGGCAAAACTGCTTGCTAAGGCTTAGATCCAACGTATCAACAAAGATCAATTTATCTATTCTTAAGACGCCGATCGTCAAGATGTGGGTGATATAGATTTCGAATGAGTGTGATGAGTGTAAATTAACGAATGTAGTCATTGTTAACTAAGACCGACTATTTCTTAGAAAGTGCCACTAATAAATAGCTCAATGACAAATGAACAGCCGTTGGTTATCAGCTGATCCCTTTCAAAATGTGTTACGACCTTGGCTGGGATCGAACTGAGAACCATTAGCTTATGAAGCTGGGATTAAACCAACTAAGCTATTGACCAAAGCGACGTCACAGGCAGACGGTCTGTACATTATGTACATTATGGACTGTAATACAACATGAATACATTGAGACATACAGCATGAATACATTGAGACATACATCATGAATACATTGATACATACAGCTTGAATACATTGAGACATACATCATGAATACATTGAGACATAAATCATGAATACGTTGAGACATACATCATAAATACATTGAGACATACATCATGAATACATTGAGACATACAGCATGAATACATTGGGACATACATCATGAATACATTGTGACATACATCATGAATACATTAAGATATACAATATGAATACATCCAGACATACAGCATGAAAGTTCCTGTACATACACCATTTAGGAACTTTAAGGGCGTTCGACCAACATAAGTTTTACAATTTATATGGTAAATGTATTAATCATCTTATAAATATTAAAGTACTGAAAAAAATTGAAAACAATCTACTTGGAGATAAGGTTACCTAAAATGGCTAATTAAGTTTCTCAATTTCTAGTTAAGAAAACGTGCGATTTATTTTATTGAACTGTTTATAATATAGTGTAGAAAAGGTTCTAACCAACCTAGTGTGAAGTAAAACTAAAAACATACTTTTTTTTGTAAACCGAAACAATTATTTTTTTATAAATGACATCTGTACAAATTTTGAGTTGAATTTTTGTAAAGTCATGTTTGGCTGAAAGAGTAGATTTATAATAAATGAAAACTTCTTTGCTGGTGTGTACTATAGTTAATAAATGAGGGATCTACGTACTTTTGTACGATTTGCGGGGTGGACGAGGTGATGACAATGACAGAGAGATAGGGCAAGAGAACACCTTTTGTGTGTGTGTTAGTGAGGCAGGATCCTTTGTTTCTCCTAGTGAACGTTGAGATACCTAGAACCAAATTACTTTAAGCGCATAACTCGGTGCCTGGATGGACACGTTTAAAAGATGTGTGTGAGATATTTAATTATATATATATGTACGTTCGTTTTATACATTCACAAACTAAACAACATGAAACAGGTTTGTTAGATGACACTGTAGTTATAAACTAAGAGGAACAATTTAGTGTTAAGTAGATGTTATAGGAACTACCATTATAGTTAAACAGGGATTTGAGGCTAAGCGGATATACACCGACAGCCCGGCGACGTCTGGAGCTTGTTATCGGCTTGTTGGAGAGTTAAACACTTGAGCCAACACATATTTGAACTATACAGTTACTGTAGATGATTTTTAACCATAAATGTTAATAATTTCATGTTTAAGTTAATTTTTAATTTGTATCTTACTTATTAGAATAACGTATTCGTGAGCATAACAGTATTTATAATTTGTTTTTCTGTTACATTAACTACTTTATATCTATTACTTAGATGTAAAACAGAAGCATTGTAAGCACAAAAAGACGATTTTAGAACGTTTATTCTCAAATATTTAAAATTAATTATAATTGTTAACTATATAAAGAGACTCTTTCTTAGTTATATTTTTACTTTTACTATTTAATTTTGTTTAAGAAATTTTTATTTTGTGAAGACCACGTTTAATAATGTTTTTAGTATATGAAAGGTATTCATTAAAATAAATTACTATGGAAGTTGGATCATAGTAAAACAGTGCAACTAAAGTAATTTGACTATAAGTAAATAAATCATAGAATCTCAGATCCTGTGAGACATCGCTAACTAAATTCACAAGAAGCAGATAAATTTCCGCCCTAATAAATGTAGGAACCTTCACATCCTATCGATTAAATCGACAATCCCTAATTCAATTCCATCAGGGGAGAGTGCATTGAATATTAATAAGTCGATGGCGCCTGGACAAGAGTAGTTTCGCAGTAAAGGCTGACAAACGTCTTTAATTAAGGCTTCTGACAGTTGTTTTTTGTGATTTAATTTAAACTAAACTAATTGTTTTTAGCTTATATCTATTTGTTTTTTATTTATCGGGGTTTGACAGTGAAAGTTTGGTATCATATTTACCAAGGAAACAGTTAAAATTCGACACTACTGTAACAATTAATTATTGAGGTTCCATTATGCACTGCTAAGAATTTCACTCATATTGCTGTTGTAACCATATCCATTTTTCTGTAGTTGAAATTTTCTTTTTAGATTGTTTTTTTACTATTTTAATGTACGATATATATTATATGCTTTAGGAGTATAAAGGAGAGAAGTAAAATGCAGTTGATATTACACTTGGTCATCAACGCTCATCAGCAGTCAATAATCATTCATAAATTTATGATTAGTGTCTAATGACGAATATAAGATAAAGAAATATTCTCAGGTTTTACCTCATTTGCTGAACATTTATCATACTTCAGAACAACGTAACCAGGGTTTAGTACCATTTTATAATAAAATATTCTCTATTTTTGGGGATTTTAAAGGGCTTCGCTTCACAAAACATGACAAATACATAGTTTTCTTTTCTAATTGCTTTGGTTATTAGTAGTGATTGTATCATAACACTAGAAGAGTCATTCAAAAGGTGATAAACCCTAAGGGACCATTAGTTGGATTTTGTAATTAAAAAAAAAAAAAAATTCTTTACAGTAAAATAAGTGAAAATTTCATTTCCAACGATTTTCAATGTAAAAAAAAAAAACTCTTAAGGGGATCCACCACCATTTTAACAATTTTCTATCTGTGGCTTTTTTTTCCTGTGCGTCATTTTATTTCTTAGAAAGTATATAAATATAACAAATATGGCAAAAACAATTTTTACAATAAAAAAAATGTTTTTGTGGTGGGATAATGAAACTAAAAGTTATATTAACACTTTTAATTTTCAAGTAATTTTAAAAAAGTAAATATTTTCTTGTTTTTATAATTTACACTAACTTTACTAATATATGTACCTTAATATCATTTGAAGAACAATATTTAGGAAATAGTTTGTAAAATGTTTGAAATCGTAAAATTTTTTATTTATAAACTAATTAACAACATATTTATTTGGTGGTTTACAAGATTAAAAACACCATTAAAATAAGTACATGATTTGATGTTGCAGTGTTAAAAATGTCACGAATACCTCAACAAGAACTTTGGATGTTATTTAACTAAATGTCTACAAAAATTCGATTTTCGGAAAATAATACCGAAATTCTAAGACTATACAAATATCTATGTTTTACTACTAAAACTCCCCTACTCCATAAGTAGGGCCTTATTCTGTTTTCTTCTTCTGCAATTTGTTTGGTTTTAGTAACTTCTACATGAACAGAAGTATTATGAAACATAACTATTTTTTTTTAAATAATAAGATGAAAAATGTATGAATTATTGATAAATCAAAAAAAAAATCATAAAATGCATAGTTTATATTTTTTATAGGTGATCATAGTAATGTAAAAATTCACGAAAACATTCTCAATAGAAAAGTACCGTAATAAGAAAATATAATAATACAAAAATTATATTTTTGAAAATAGTACTCATATACTCACTGGTAGTGCAACCCCTTAAAAAATCAACTTATAGTACACTAGGATGGATGTTTAGTAGTCATACTGTTCACTATAAATCATTATATTAATAAAAATGAAGCATACTGTGATAAAATAAACGCATGTTTTAGTAGGCTTGTGGTATGATTGTAAATCTACTAAAGAAGTTTCTACTTTCCAGCGATTCCACCCTAAGCATATATATTTTAAATACTGATGTAAAAGTTTGACAAGTTAACAAGTTGCTTGATCAAAAGAATGCGCTTTCCTATTCATTCAATTCTAATATTGACATTTTCTGTTATCATAAATGTGAAACATGATTTTATTTAAAAAAAGTTGTCAATAGATTTAAAAAAATGGCTTTAAACTTACTTAATTTGTATTGTCTTAACATATTTTAATTTTAATTTTATACTACTGTATTACTACACCCAATAATTTATAAATATATTAAAGCCATGTAAAACTTCCTTAATTTTTATTCCTATGAAAATTATCAATCTACAATGATTGTATATATTTGAGAAGTTTATGTTAGAAACTGTTTTAAAGTTTGGGGATACACTTGAATAAAAAAAATCACAAAACAGATTATACATTCGGATAATTTTAGAATATTAATCTCCAGCTATATGTATACTACAGTTAGTTTGGATGTACATCTATTAATTATTCCAAGTTTGTACACAGTGAATCATCCTAAAACAAGGTAGATTAATGTGATAAACTTAGTCAGCTATCTTCGCTGTCCCTAACTTGGAGGTTGAACGTTAGACTATCTGTTCTTAGGTGGTTGGAACATTCCTTATCTTAGCAGTATAATGTAGCAGTAAGATTTTTCAAGTTTCTTTTTCTGGCGGACATCTGAATTTGTTACAGAAAACAGTTTAAAAACATTTGTGTTAGTTTATTTCCAATCCTTAAATTGAACATGGTTTGTGTTTTTATGGAAACAAAATTAATTTATTCAAGAACTAAAATGTATATGCATATATTATGTGAATAAAATGATGTGCGGTGCTAGTATAAAAAAGGTATATGCTCGGTATATTGTGTGAGTGAGCAGGTAGGAGGTTTTATATATATATATATATATATGTATATATATATATATATATATATATATATTATATTTAGTAAAAGTCAACGGCGAGAAAATAAATTTATATTATGTCCTTCCCCATTTTTTTGTTTTATGCAAATGATTATTCTATTTTGTTAACAAATTCACAAATTAAAATTTGTATGGTTTATTTAGATTTACTATTTATATGGTTTGTGGTGAAAATATATATAATTATTTTGTCTCATAATTACAATAATGGATAATATTATTACGTTATTCTAATAGTGTATTTGTTATAAAATATCAGGCATTGTTGTCAAATAATTGCGTACTGAGTATGCAATACAAATAACCATTGTATTGAAATCCATGTACACCTTAAGGCGCTTACAAAGGTGTAAGAATTAAGGTATGATATATTTTAGTACTTTGCATTAAAATATAACAACTAAAAATTTGCTAAAGAGTTTAGCAACTAAATGATTCACACTGTTATTTTTATTTTTTAACATAAGAAAGAGACACGAAAGTAGGACGTATATTGAATCTATTGAATCGGTTTGTATGCTTTGGAAATACACACG
The DNA here is from genome assembly GCA_035578905.1 of Stictocephala bisonia. Classification (NCBI taxonomy): domain Eukaryota; kingdom Metazoa; phylum Arthropoda; class Insecta; order Hemiptera; family Membracidae; genus Stictocephala; species Stictocephala bisonia. The sequence continues at coordinate 48,052 of JAQJVL010000219.1, read as the reverse complement.
GTTCGTTACCTTGTCGCTCTCACCGCGTCCTCCACACAGAAAATATATTTCCTTAGCATTCAATTCAAGACATCACACCTCTCGTCTTGCCGAGGTACAGGTAACAAATACCGACTCGTTTGAAAGATTACCTTCAGTATTATCGAAATTGTTTTATCTCATTATATTTACACGAACAAATAAAATTAATCTTACTTAGAAATTTATAAAAATTACGTAAAATTTTTCTGATAAAGATAATCTCCATTCTTATAAATTTTAATTGTTCAATTCTACTGTAGTTTACATAATAAACATTTTTAAGAAGATCTGTTGCATTTTGTAAAGTCCACTACCTTATAGCGATATATTACAATTGTATGTATATTTCCACTTTTTAGTGTCATAAAACAAAAAAGAATAGTGCAACCTTCTGACTGCAAAATAGAGCAATCGTGAACAATATAGTTAGGTAACGGGTTCAAATTCCGGTTGGTCAAACTAAATTAAGCTTGATCGGGTTGGACCATCGACCTAGAAACACGATACTAAATCAAAGTTAAGACTTCAACTTTCGTAAAAAGAAGAAAAAAGAAAAAATTATAAATAAAATAGAACAAAAACGTACCATTCAAAAATTAAAGCAAGTGAAATTAATATATTTACTGAAATGTAAGACGTGGATAAGAATACTAAATGCTTATTCTTGTGTGTTTTGTAGCTACGTGTAGACGTTTCATATTAGTTAACACGTATGATAATTAAAAAAATTTACCGACTGACATGTTTCGTAAAATTTACGTAAAATTAAAATTTATATAATGTGTTATAGTATGTTTGATAGCATATATGTGTTTTAATCCATGCAAATTTAAAGGTATAAACTGAAAAGAAAGTCTATCAAAATGTTCATAATTTTGATTGATCGTCTGAGAATCATGAATTCTTTCTTTGATTTATCCATTTAATCTTCCGTTAAATCACTCAAAATCTACAAATGCATAAATTCTCTTGAATATAATACTTGTTGAAAAGGTTTACTGTTATTTAAGTTATTAAGAAATGATAAGGTAATATTTTACAAATATACATTTCAAATAACTAATTTTGAAGTCCTATAAATAATTACTTACTATTTAAATTTAACTATTTTATCAAAATCCATCCTTAAAACTTAATTAAACTTTACCACAATAGTTATCTGGCTTGAAAATTTACAGCCGTAGTCAAGTAACAGCCGTATACTATAAATATACAGGGCTGTTAAGTTTGGGTATCTGGTATTGAAATTGCATATTTCTAATATTTATTTAATATATCAACATCCACTTACAGGGCCTTCTTAATACAGGGGGTTATTAATTAAAAATATTATTAAATTTCAAAATTAAATTTTAAATGACTCTTATGCTCACAAATAATTAATATAATTATTATAAAATGGAAAAATAGCCAAGTTAACAATATATTTAAAAAAAAATAAATAACCATACAAAATATTAGTAAAATTTGATTGGTATGAATAGTTTAGTTTTACATTTATTTGTCTTCATCATAAACAAAGTAAAATTAAAAAACGACATATATAAAATGGGTTTTGTAAGTAGATAGTGGTTTATAATAATAACACATACAGTACGTACGATTTATACTTTTAATTCGGTGCAATTTCAAATTCTGGCAAATAATATAAATAGAAAAACAATACCACAAGAAACGAACGTGTCTCGGTAAAAATAAGACTATGATATTTGCATTACAGCAATATTAATTGTAAGTTAATCCCATGATATACAATTTAACGATTAAAATTTTGTTTTTAACAAATTATATTAAAATCTGAAGATTGTACAGTATACAGTTTGGCTACCTTGGATTGTTTCAGGGTGAAAAATTATCTACTATTGTTACTGATTTCATTGTTCAAATAGAAATAGATAAAATAGCAGGGTTTTGGAACAGATAAGTACAGCTGATCAGCAACATTAACATTAACAAGTTCAACAGTATTTGTAAATCTATAGTGTAAGATATTTCTTTAATTAGACGAAAGACACACTTCGAAAATTATTACAATTGATCACAAGGTTTGTAAACTGGATAGAAGTAAACCTTTTGTAATACAACGATCTAAAAATTCCCTTTTCAGAATGTTCGATCGATATTGAAGGGCAGTAAACATGAACCGTAATAAAAAATTATACATTGCACAAATCTACTTGGGCTTCTAAAATAAAATTCACTGCTAACTATGCTGATAGCTACTTTCTTGTTAATTGCCTAATGATGTTTTCCTTGAACGTGAAGAACGGTTAGTTTTTTGACAAAATTTCAATATTTATGAAGTGGTTAAAACTATTTCTTCAGTTCTAGGTACACCCCGTATTATAATGACACATTTTTTTCATATTAAATTTTATCATTGTTCCATAAGAATAAAGAGATTTATATTACTATAGTTGTTGAACAGTTTATGAACGTACGTAAAACAAGTTGTAGTAACAAACCATTTTAGTAAAAAAAAAAAAAAAAAAAAAAATAGAAACAATACAAGTGAACGTCACACAAAATCGTATTAAAATATTGGTAGTAAGTAGCGTAGTTGAACACAAGCTTCATTGCTTTGTTAGTTCATCTGGCCTGAAGAAGGTAAATGTTGTTCACCTAAATTGATTAATATTATTATGTTTGTACAGTTTGAACTTATGTTGTAATTAATTTGTGATCAGTGACGTATGTGGTTCGGATTCCACATAAAGCTGTAGGTTACTTAGTTGGTCTGGCTATTCGGCTATTAATAACAGGCTGTCAGAAACAGTCGATCTTTGTTAGTAACGATGACTACACTCACTAATCTGCATTCATCATACTCATTCGCCCCTTATATTCGCTCAAATCTTGACGATCGGCATATTACAAATGAAGAATAAAAAAAAAAGTTCACTTGTCTCTCTACACGTATTATGCTAGTTAAGAAATTAATAATAAGAAATAAAAAATATCTTACTATACTTTACACATTTAACGGTAATTTTAATAAACACAAATAGTAGTAGAGACACAAGTTTCAAGCCTTCATGAAACCCTGATTCAATATTAAAAACTATGAAACCCCACAAAATAAGAACAATATCATTAAAGTTAATCTAATCTAATGTATATACAAAAGTAAAAAGGAGAAGTTATGTATTGTTTGTAATTTTCGGTAAACAATATTTAAAAATTTCAGATTTTGTTAAAATTCACACGTATTTCGCTTTAAATACTAAACTGTCATAAATATATATATATATATATATATATATATATATATATATATATATATATATATTATATAATAACATTAACTATCAAAAAATTATCAGTAGGAAGGTCGTTTTTATTTATTTATTTATTACATATTTGGAATGCTACATAACAGTGTTAGCCAATTATAATATAGCATAATATAGCATTAATGAAAGAATTACATATTTATGCTGTTACATGCAAATTGACAATAAAAAAATAAAGTTCATTCACTGGATGTATCACTGAAATACATTTTTTATTAGAAATGGGAATCGCTATAGCAATTAAAATTCTAGAACCCTGGACATCAATAATGGTTGATAGAAATCGTAAATATGCTAAATAGGCCTAGGGTAAATTTTGGAATATATTTTGAAAATACAGCAAAGAACCTATTTGATCTCAATGTTTTGTATGGGTTTTAAATTATTAAAAATCTCTTTCTCAGTTATACCACACAAAGTTCAACTAGATCTGTTACATTTGTCAGTTACAAAGTTTACTTCAGCTAAGCTCACATGGTTCATTATAAACAGAGATGAAATATGTAGCATCCACACCAGTCTTTGTTCACCAACCCCATCCTTATGGAAAACGTTCATCGTTATTCATCCTTCTAAGGTGACTAAATTAATTATCATATTACAGAAGGATTTAAGAATATTCTTAATTTCTTACTAAGCTGATCTAAGATTAGGACATTCAATTTAAATGGATTGTAACTTAATCTTCATTTATTGTAAAATTATTATATATTTTTACTATTTATATAAGTAATTTGCTTTGAATTCCAAAAGGCCTTAATAGGCTTACAACTGGATTTATGTGTAAAGTTGAATGCTGTGTCTTTTTTGGGTTTTTCGAAAGAAATTTTTGGTGTCTATCCGTATGTGTGTCTGTCTGTGTGTATGTGCAGTTCAGTTTTTATAAAACTTGGTATGTATGTGTATTTAGCCAATATATACAGGCCATTTTAAAAATTTTTTGAAGTTTGTATGTGCATAAAGCATAACAAAATAGAATTTCCTCAAAAACGTCTCCAACGATTTTAGTTAAATTTTAAGAAATTATGTAATGTACAATTTATAATATTTTTGTAAAATTCGCATGTCTCTAACTTGACTAGATTTTGAGTTATGGAAAAAAAACGCCTATCTGGGGATCTAACTGGTAATATTGAAAGTTTTGATTTTTTTAGTTTTAATTTGGGGGAAAGATTGTGTCAATTATTTAGAACCATTTGTTTGTAAATGTTTTACAGCTTTAGTGTTTAGTGTAGTTGGCTGTTCATAGTAAAACAGCTTTAACAAGCGTGTTGTATTCACCTCAATACCGTAAGTCGTCTACTAGGCATGTTTGAGGCCTTGTAAAATTATATATCAATTGCGGTCTGATCGAGTAATCTAAAGTCGGAGGAATAAACTACGTAAAGTTGTGACTCATTTGTGGGCTTAAGGACTTGTCAAGTCATATGTAATTTATTTACGGGAGATCTTGTCAAGTAGAGCTTTATAAGTGAAATAAAAGGCTGTGAAGGTGTGTCCGAGTATGGTATTATGTCACGTCGTACCTTGTGTGTGTAGTGGATGTGTCTTGGGTAAGATAGAAGCTTTTTAAGACTGTGGCCTGGTTGAGTTTGAAGTCACGTAAAGTCATATCTCCTGCGCTGATTGAAATTCTTGTCGGGACGGGTTTTATTGGTGGATTGAAGCAAGCTGAGTCATATCTCATAAATGGGGTTGAGTGGTCGTAAACTCATTTCTGGGTTGCCGATTGGAGACTTTGGGATGAATTGCCTTGATTGAAGGATCCAAGTATGGCAAGTGTCAGCAATGAAAACAAATTAAATATTTTTATATCGTTTTAAAGTCACCAATATTGTATTCGTGTTCTCTTCTTCAGTAAAAAAAACGGATGAAAATAAATAGAAGGATTTATAAACAAGCATTTATTAAAGCTAAACGATAAACTCTATAACTTATTTTAACGTAACATAACCTAACTTAGGGTAATCTAACGGAACGTAACCTGCGTTAACTTAACCTTAACCTCACATAACCTACCTTAATGTAAGCTAACGTAACTTAACATACCTAACATTACATACATCAGTATTACCTAACGTAACATACCCCCTTAACGTAGCATAACCTACCTTAAATAACCCTAACATATATAACATGCCTTAACCAAACCTAAAGCAGCATAAGGTACATTAACCTAACCAATCTACATTAACGTAATCTAAAGTAATATAACCCACATCAACCTAACCTTACTTAACAGAACCTACATCACCTAATATAACGTAACATACCCCCTTAACGTAGCATAACCTACCTTAAATAACCCTAACATATATAACATGCCTTAACCAAACCTAAAGCAGCATAAGGTACATTAACCTAACCAATCTACATTAACGTAATCTAACGTAATATAACCCACATTAACCTAACCTTACCTAAGATATCCAAACCTCCTAATCTAACGTAACATAACCTACCTTAACCTAACCTAACGTAATCTAACCTACCTTAACGTAACGTAAACTATATTAACCTAACGTAACATAATATACCTTAAATCAACCTAACATATCATATTCTACTTTAACCTAACCTAAAGTAAAATAACCTAGCCAATGATAATCTAACTTAACCTAACCGTGACTTGACTTGACTTAATTCCTGTATTCCCTTGGGGGACGTAGGGCTGCAACAAATTCCTTCCACCGCACCCGATTCTGTGCTAGCTGCTTTACTTCTCCCCAACTCTTGCCTTCCTCTCCAATCTCCCTCTCGACTGACCTCCTCCAAGTTATCTTCGGTCTTCCTCTCTTTCTACTTCCTTGGGGATTCCAATCTAGGGCTTGTCGGCTGATGTTGTTAATGGGCCTTCTTAGTGTATGGCCTATCCACCCAAACTTCCTCTTCTTAATGGTGTCACCAATAGGATTTTCATTTGCTCTTCGCATCAATTCCTCGTTTGAAATTCTATCTGGCCAGTATATGTTAAAGATTCTTCGGAGACACTTATTTATGAAGACTTGCAGTTTACTTGTTACTGTTTTAGTGACTTTCCATGTCTGGCAGCCATATAGAAGGATCGACTTTACATTGGTTTCAAAAATCCTTAATTTAGTCTTTCTTCTTATTTGACTTGATCGCCAGACTGGTGCAAGTTGGGCAAATGCTCCTTTGGCCTTCCTAATCCTACTGATTACATCTTCATCAGTTCCACGCGTCTTAGAAACAATGCTTCCCAGGTATTGGAATCGTTCTACTTGCTCAATAAGTTTGTTATTCACCACCAGCGGCTGATTATTTCTATTATTTATCCTCATTTCTTTTGTTTTTTCAAAATTTATTTTTAGGCCAACTTTTTCTCCTTTGTTATGAAGGTCTTCGAGCTTTCCTTTCATGTCATTCAGTGTTTGGGACATTATGCATAAATCGTCCGCAAAATCTATGTCCTCCAATCTATCCATCAGTCCCCACTGTATACCCCTGGGCCTACTTACAACTTGTTTCATTATGCTATCTAAAACCATAAGAAATAGTATTGGTGAAAGCAAACAGCCTTGCCTTACTCCAGCTCCAATTTCAAATGGACAGGATAATTTACCCTCGTGGACTATCTGGCATCTGTAATTTCTATATATTTCTTTTATGAGGTTAATGATTTTTTTTTTGGCACACCCGCTTCAGATAACGCTTTCCAAATGGATTCTCTACTGATGGAGTCAAAAGCCTTTTCAAAATCCACAAAGGACAGATACACTGGTGACTGAAACTCAGAGCATTGTTCAACTATAATCCTAAGGGTGTTGATCATGTCTATACATGAGTGGTCTTTCCCAAAGCCCGCTTGTTCTCTCCACAGTTTTGTATCTATTATACCTTTGATTCTGTTTAAAATTATCCTGGTGAGAATTTTACTAGCCACGGAGAGCAGTGTAATACCCCTCCAGTTTGTGCACAGTGAAATGTCCCCTTTCTTTGGATTTTTTATCAGCAACCCTTTCTTCCAATCATCTGGAATTAATTCTTTTTCCCATATATCTTTTAATAGGTCATAGAACATTTCTGCTGTAAGGTTTGGGTTTGCTTTTAGCATTTCTGGAGATACGTCATCCACTCCGGGCGCTTTCCCATTCTTGATTTCCTTGAGTGCCGTTACAATTTCTGCCTTCGATGGTACAACTGTGCTTATTCTGCGATCTTCTATGTGTACTTCGTTTTCTATCTGTCTCTGGTTTATATTTTCTACTTCCACCTCTTCCATCACTACTTGTCTATTTAGCAGCTCTTCAAAGAATTCTTTCCACCTTTCCCTTTACTTTTCTTCATTTACTATTAACTTACCACTTGTGTCTTTAATAGGTTTTTTTGCAATAAATTTCTTGTTGGCCAGAGTCTTAGTAATTTTGTACAATTCTTTACTATTTCCTTGCGTTGCAGCTTCTTGAGCTTCCTTTGCCAGATTGTCAGCCCAGATTCTCTTGTCCCTCCTAAAACTCCTTTGCACTTCTCTATGTTTTGTATTGTATGCATGTGTAGTAGCTATAATTTCTTCGTATTCCTTTGCTTGGTTCTTCTTCTCTTTTAACTTCTTCCTTTCTTCAATCTTTTTCAGGGTCTCTTCTGTGATCCATGGCTTCCTCTTTCTCCTCCTGTATCCTAAGACTTCCTCGGCAGCATCTACAAAGGTCTTCTTTATTTCTTCCCACTTATTTTCAATATCCTCTGTCTCCCTGTCTAATGCAGCAAACCTATTCTGTAGCTCCAGACTAAACCTTTGGGCTGTCTCTTTCTTTCTAAGTTTGTTTGAATCAAACATTGTCTGTCTCTTCTCCAGTTGTACCCTTGTTGAAGCTATTTTTAATCTTATATCTACTGTTACGAGGTGGTGATCGCTGCCACAGTCAGCTCCTCTTCTAGACCGCACATCCAAGAGAGATGTCCTCCATTTCTTACTAATTGCTACATGGTCGATTTGGTTGGCTGTAATTCCATTTGGCGAGGTCCAAGTTAATTTATGGCATTTTTTATGGGGAAACAAAGTTCCTCCAACCACTAGCTCCCTGTCTCCACAAAACTCAACAAGCCTACTTCCATTATTATTCATCGTTCCCAGACAATGTCTACCCATAATCCTTTCAATGCCACTATTATCCTCTCCCACTTTGGCATTCATGTCACCCATTAGAAGGACAATATCCTGTCTCTTGATTTTCTTTACCAGTGCCTCTAGTTTTTCATAAAATTTATCCTTCTCATCATCTGTTGCCTCTTCAGTTGGGGCATAGCACTGTATAATTGTCACATATCTCACCTTGGTCTTAAATCTAGCCAAGATGATTCTCTCAGAGATTGGTTTCCAATCAGTAAGCGCAAGTTTTGCCTTTGAAGTCATTAATATTGCCACTCCTACTTGTCTTGGCGCATTTTCATTCTCGTTTCCCGAGAATATCAATACATTTCCTTTCATCATATTCTACTTTAACCTAACCTAAAGTAAAATAACGAAATCAACCATAATCTAACTTAACCTAACCGTGACACATTCCAAAACCATAACCTCTCATGCTATAGTCTGCAAGTCCAAGGTTCAAGAGTCGAATTTACAACTGATATTCCACATGTTGAATATAGGTCACACTCATTCCTGTAAGCCCATTTGAGGTTGTGAGTGAAGTTAAAAAACAAAAATAATTGATTTTGGAATTTAATTATTAATTAAATGTTCACTCTGTGGCTTAGATATGTTCCGTCCTTAAATTTATATAGATGACAGTGAATGTAATCCCCTCCACCCTACCACACCCTCAGAGAGCATTGTGCTGTCTCCATACATCAATACCAGAACCACTTGACACCGCTTGATCTCATTCACTGGTAGCGGACCGACTGGCAAATTTTACATAGGTTTGACCTTGGTAGTAAATAATTATACATAGGGAACATTCAGTAGTGACGTAACAATATAATAAAATAAATATATCACAGGCCATATCATATGTAAGTCGTGACTAGTGGTGCAGTGCTGTAACCCAGCGACATGGGGACAAAGTGTTAGGCTAGAGATTGTAGGCTTTAGGTTCTATGCTCGGCCCTCCTAATACCGACATGACATCCACTCATTGCTGCTATCATTGTGGTGTAGACACTACTAGGGGTGTCCATGTCGAGTGGTAGTCAGAGTCTGGAGTTGTGTAGGGAAGAGAACTGAGTATGAGGTTTGTCAGCTGACTATTAGACCAACACAGTACGTGGTTTAGACTCAACTAAAGCTATAGGACCTTAGTTGCCTTGGTTATTGGGCTATTGATAAATAGAAATTTCTGAGGAGAGGTCCAAATTTAATTGAAAACGTTTTTCATTTATTTGATAAATAAAAATTGTGATCAAAAATGGGTTTAAGAACGACAGATATTTTTTTTAACTTCACTCGCCAGTTGACATGGGCCTACAGGCCTGTGCGTCAACTTTATTCAACAAGTGAAGTACCGACCGTTGGCTCAGTGGGGATTCGAACCTTGGACCTTGCCATCCGCAGTCCAAAGCCTTAGCCACTGAGCCACCACGCCGGCAAATGTAACAAAAATCCAACAATAAAAAAACAAACAAGAAAACTTTAAAAAAGTACCATTAGTAAGATATGGTAATCAAGAACTAAACTAATGGCGAGTCTTAATATTTGGTTAATAATGAAGTAAATAAGTTTACTATGAAAACTTGTTTCATATTTTAGATATGAATAATGATATGAAACCGTGACATATTTATTTTCACTGCAAATAATTCTAAAGTGTTTTTATAAGCCCGAAAAGCGAAAAATATGAAGTTCTAGTTCACAGATAACCACAACCTCTGTAGGTAATAATATTAAACATTGTTTTTCAGCATTAAAATTGTAGACAAAGTAAAATATTTTTATAGGAAAGTATACCATCCAATTTTTACGATAAGGTTTTTTGTAACTGACATGTTTTTAGAATTAACTTTACTTATGGCTGTAGAAATAAATGTTGTATTAAATACACCATATGTTTTCTAAAGAAATTATAAAAATTTTAACTGACTATGATTATTGAAAATATATTTACTGATACTAAATTAGTAAAACATTCCAGCTGTTGGAAAGATTGATTAAAACCAATAATTTTTAATTTATTGAATATATAAGCGTAAGACAGCCAGAAGAACTGTGGGATCGCATTAATGACTTCATAAATTAAAAACTGTTTACTGTTAATTTAAAAGTATAGTTAGTCTCTTTGAACCAGCTTACTTATGTACGGAATCAGGTTTAGATTGGCTAAAACACTCCAAAAATAACACCATTATTACATCCTAACACTCAAGTGGTTAACTGGCAGAGCAATCAGTCCAAATTGCATTGTTGTGTTAAACTGCTATACACAGTCCACATTACAAACAGCATTTACAAGCCTCTCAACTGTAGAATGCCATGAAATAATTTTAACGTTAATTTAAAGCACTTTAAAACTAGACACTATTTTTGAATATGATATAAATATGCTTACTATTATACTTAAAAACCAATAAGAAGGATTTTGTAAGAAAACACTTCATTAGCCAGTTCATTTAAGCATGCATGTATGTGCGTTATTCAAGTGAGTTCTGACCGATAACTCAGTTGGAGATTTGAACCTTGGCCCCTCCCTAACACAGCGTTAGCCACTGAGCCACCACGTTGATAAACATTTGTGAAATTCATTCCCTGTAGGTTTAACCCCTCAAATCACAAGGATATCCTTATCATTCAAGTGATTTCAAGAATTAGTGGGAAAATGACGGTACTCACAATAATCAGTTGTTTGTCAGTTTCAAAATAATAAAGAAATACAATTTATGTTTTAAAACGAAAACCACCCTCACACAAACTGAGCCCTCCCAAGGGTGGGAGAGGAGGGTACAGATAAAATTATGTTGGAGGAAAAAATTGCTTGTTTTAAAGATGAATAAAAAATAATACGGATTAAAGCAAAACAAATTACGTTACTGAATAAACAATTTATTACATAAATTTAAATAGAAATAAAACTATGACCCAAAAATGCAGAATTACCAAAAATAAGAATTATGATACTATTTTGGCCCTAATGCTTAACAAAAAGCGATAATGAAAACTATGTTTTTATTAAGTTCCTTTCAATCCATTAACTACATAAAAATACCATGTACATTAAAATATTAGTGCCCATTAAAAATAAATAAAAATCTTTAACAAACTTTTCTATTAATGAATATATAGCACTCCAACAGTACCAACAGATATTATTGTAATAACAATCGTAATAAATAATAACATTATGGATGTATGTTTAACATATACTATGTATTCTGTACATATAACAAACAACTAAACAAGTAATAAATAATACAAATCTAAATATATAATATATCAACTTAAGTGGCAGCACAAAGAATCAGTTCCTGAATTTAGAAGTGGTCCAATTTTAAAAAGTCAAAAAGAAATTGGTTAAGTTAAGAAATACACAGAACCCTGTTGTTAGGGCTGGGTGGTTCTGAACACTAAGTTACAAATTTTGCAAAACCTCAAGAATCCCGCACTTTAGTAAAATAAAAAAAAAAAAAAAAAAAAAAAAAAAAAAAAAAAAAAAAAATAGGTGGGTGAAGGAAGGACAGCGGGTCAAGAAAAGGAAAGCAATTAAATAAATTAAAATTTAAAGGACTTCTCTTCAAAAAGGCCACTCTTCCGTATATAATATCCTCCCCCCTCGCTTCAATCGGAAAAATTCCAAAACTTGTCCGAAAATTTAAGCATTGTAATGTCTCTGCTGGACGCGGTAACATTAGTATCCCTCATATCAATAATATCTGATTCATTGCTTTCAACCTCTTTACATCGTTGGCTCATTTTATTATTAGAAAATAAATATTTTGTCGGTTATCATTATCAAGTATACAAATCTAACTTCATATATCGTGTATTTGACTATTTATATGTTAGGATACAATCTTTGTAACATTTTCAAATAAAGTTCTGAGGTCAAATATTTCCTGGAACATTCTTACCTCTGTGTGGTATAAACCCGTTACTTTACTCTGGAATGCCGTAAAGTTTTACGTTCATATCTCTGAAGACGTTAGACACCTCTTAATATTTTCTCTGGTTCTTTATCAGAAGGTTTCAGACACTTCAGCACAATATTAGCATAAAAAAAGAACTTATATGACAGAAAGATTCAATTACTTGCGTTTGTGGTACATTCAACAAACAAGCGGTTGGTCTGAGCAATTAACTGCTACTTGGGGTAAGGTGTGTATTTCATAGATCATATAGCAGTAATAGCCCTCCCACCCACCTATACATATACGGTGGTAATAAATATACCATCTATCCATACATGTATCGCAGTAATGTGCAAAAAAATGAATTAAATAAATAAATAAATTAAGAAGAGGAGAAGAAAACAGGTGATACAAGTAAAATATTCACTTTTGCCAACTGTAATTTTACGACAAAACTAAACAATGGAAGTTACTGCATAAATTCTTAACTGACCTCAGTTGGAGTGTTTCTGCAAGGAATGAGTACTTCAAGGGCCATTTTAACGGATATAAGGGGTTGCAATAGTGAATGGTTTATGCGCTAAAGGAGGGGTTTAACTTTGTAGAATAATAGTTTCAAAAATTCGGAATATTAAAAATTTACAGCTAAAGAGTTTATGCTATAACCAATTTATTTTAAAAAGCTGAGTATAAAGTATGACAAATGACTGCTAACCTATTCAAAATACCTAATATATGTCATTAAAGCAAAATATCGTGAAAAGATGTTGTCACATGTTAATACATTCATTACTTTCACTGTGAAGTATATTTACATAACTACATATCCATATAAATTACTTTACCACCATTACTGCAAAATAAACAAAATGTGAGAAATCTTAGTAAATATATTATTTTAAATAAGTTATTTAAAATAATAACCTGTATAAGATTTATAATATTTTTTCAATATTTTAAGAACATTTTGTATAAAAAAACCAATTTCAATGCAGCCTTGTAAAAATGATTTAATGATATGCACTTACATATGACACGCCAACACAACTGTGTGCACAGGCTAATATGAACAATAACCTGAGTGTTGGATGAGTTTGGTTGACCTGTGTAGTGGGCTTACTAACTGACTTTAACTGTTACTCAGAAAGGGTAATTTATTAATATTTTAATAGCCAGGGCAACTAAGGGTCTTACATCTTTACGTGAAATCCGAACTACGCAGTATCGGTCTCAATTTCAGCTAGTTGAAAATACCGATACTTAGTTCTCTCCCCAACACAACATTTCATATGCCTGTGTATTGCAACTTATATTCATTTTATTTTATGATAAATGTTACCTACCCAATACTAACTTCGTTGTTTATTTTTTTGTTATACCTATAACGTTAACGAATAAATATCACAACATTTAAAGAACTGTTGGAATTTTAGATGCATGTGCATGGTCTTGCTACTTGGTAAGGCATACTCAGAAAGGATTATTTTATATAGCAGACTTCTAACATTCTACAAAAATGTTTACCATATTTTGAAAAATATGATGACCAACCATCGAAACGACACGTAACAACAATCATTCGATAATAGTGTGCTGAACTATAACTAAAATAAAAAAAAGAAAATAAACAATAATATCAACAGGATTAAACGCTACAAGGTTTTACATAAAATACCTGTCTATTTTGTCCTTTCAACTTGCTTAAAAATATAAATCTAAAACTGTAAATCTGCAAAGGTTTAGTAACTGGTACATATATCAACCAAAAAGGCGTCGCATTTTCAGATGTTTACCTTTATCAATAAAACATAAAGATATAGTTAGCAGAAGTATCTGGTATCATACCCTATGAACTTCATCGGTAGAATGAACCTTCCTCTTAAGATATCTACTATGTTGAGTCACTTACACAAGATGAAACTAGTTGGATATAAGTGGGGAATGGCAAATGATCAGTCATACGATTGTGGAGTCGAAATTCAAACTTAATCGCATAGTTAATGATCGTCCATAGCGTTTTTTAAGTAGGGATTAGCTGGTATTCATTCAACCAGAGGAGCAGGCGTTGCATGGATACGAAACCTGGATTTAGATCTACCGGGAGATCAGTATTTAGAACACTAAAACACAAGTACTTACATTATATTTTTTGTTTAGATTTTATTTACCTGTCTAGTTTTGAATTTTTAATTCCTCTTCCTTTACATCCTATTAATTGGTGGCTGACATATATATATATATATAAATTATCAGTGTCATTTATCACAAGAAAATTCCTAAAATACCCGGGGGAAAATGACAAGTTGCCATGCTACAGTGTTTTACAGAAGTACAGGGTGTTTCTTTTAAAACACAACCCTATTTAAATGTACAGAAAATGAAGGTGTAAGATGATTACAAGTTCATAGGTTGGTAGCCCTGGTTCGTCTTCTCTCTTGAGTGTCAGCTGATTTATATTGTTGCATTGTTGTTTACTTTAATTGTGTTTCGTGCAGTGTCATTAGGTTGAGGTTAGAAAACATGGTTTTGAGCAAAGACCAGAGAGTGTTTATTGTGGAGGAATATATTAAAACAAAATCGTTGAAACAAAAATGTCATTAAAATCATGTAAATAAATAGTAGTAGAAAATGTTAACAATAAAATGTGAGATATGTGTTTTGTTTGTCTTATTTATTTCAAATCGTGGATTGTGTTTTAAAAAGAAACACCATTTACTATACCATTGAGTACTTAGTATTAAGGGTCACCGTCGCCACGGTACTTAAACTGATGTATCACCATAGACGAACTGGTAATGGTTCTGAAATGGCACTTTTGATTTATGGCTGGACAATAATTCCGTAATTCCCAAGGGAGACGGGTTTAATATCCTATTGGCATTTACCGACCAACGTCCTCGTCTGGCCTACGGTTGGTATGCCTGGACGTAACTGGGACAGCCTAAACCAGAAACATGCAAGCTATGTTAGTGGTTAGCGATGTTTGAGACCACATTCTTGTGCCATGATTAAATTTACGTGGCTGTAATAGTAGTGAGATATTTTCAAAGAATCACAACAATGCATTTGGTACGAAAGCTTTTTTTTTTAAATTTATAATAAATAAATTATGAACAGTTGAAAGAATTAGACGATATATATATATTTAAACTCCCTGCGATAAAACTCTACTGTTACGCTAATTATCAACACTTTCAACGCTAACAGAGTATGGACAATGATTTGATATACAAACAGTTTTTTGTAAATATTGTTTTGTTATTTACAGACTTATATCATTAAATATGAAACTTAACTCTATCAATAATTAAGACATAAACTAAGTATTATCCTGTTTAACAGCATTATGAACCTGTTTTAAACTCTCCTTGCACTATATGATCATAAATTTATGTGACTTATATTCCAAACTCAAATAAGCACAATATTCTAGTCTTTATATAGGTAATAACATTAGTAGGATAAAATAATAAAACGATAGTGATTACTTATTGATAATTTGATCATTTTGTAACTACAAGTACATAGAAGTAATTCATTAATTGAATAAGTCGTTCTATTACTCGCATTTAAAACCTGAAAATTTTAAAACATAACCCTTTACTTAGCTATGTTAGTAGAAATGTTAGTAACTAACAGACATCTTAACATCCCTTGTGAACCTTAAATGTTATTCTTGATTCTAACCCTATATATTGTTTATATTCAAGAATATATATATATTCAATAACAGCTAAGTTTTAATTCAGAGGCAATGAAATAGCAGTAGCCTATGAACTACATCAATATAATTGATTATAACTTTTTTAGCGACAACTGAAATATTCTTCTTACAGCTTTCTAAAGTTTAAAGGCTAAATACTACTTCACCTAATATACGGGTTTTTTATACATTTATTTTACTCCTAGGGTTGTATTTACCATCTCCTGCTTCACCTGATGTGGTAAATGACGTTTTACAAAACCATTCTCCAATGACTTAATATTTCGTTCAGTATTCATAGTAATCATAAACTTGAACGGTATACAGCCTCGTAGTACATGGAGGCAAAACCAAACGAGGACAAACTATCGGGATATCAGAATAAGAACTAGGATGGCTACAAGAAAGCTTGGAGTTCGTGATAACATCTTTTTGTTGAGAACAATTTTCCAACTGAAAGTGATACATATGCTTTGTATAAGTACGCGCGTACATGAAGTTGTTTTTAAATGTCGATACAAAGCATTTACATGTTATTATTAAGTTATTTGATAATAATTTAACTATGTAACATGAAGTGAAACTTTAGATTACTGCAGAGTCAATTGATCAATTTTGTTTACTTGTTGAAAAATATATATTTTCTGTGGTTACTATGTTATTTAAACGTTTAATTTTATTTAATTTATTTAACAATATTCTTTATGACCAGGTTTCTTAAATACTAAAATAACACAAAACATATTATTGTTCAATTTAAATAATGTGTCCGAAACATTTTGCCTATTTACAAATAGTTTGATTGCATTCGGACCTAGACATTATTATGTTTTTGCCAAAAACATATACAGTTTTAACAAGATTTATTACCTTCTATCTTATCTTATCTTAGTGTTGTCTAAGTAAAGTTTCTTTGTTCCCATATAATTTAGAAGAGCTTAGGAGCCTTAATCGGTATACAAAAATTCAAACATACCCTGGTATTTTATTACTAATTTAATAAAATACTTAACCGTACGAAATACAAATTCGATAAGACTTTCAGACAATATTAAATTTTTATAAGTCGCAGATTTGCATTTTTATATGTTTTCGATTTGTTGTAGAAAATGGTAAAATTTCCAGAGAATAATTATATTTTATAACTGTAGCCATTCTTAATATGAGTAACTATGTTAGCATTGAAATTTTAAAAATGTTATGTGAGGCTTTGATAAAGTGTTGTAATTGTTTATCACTTTTGCAATTGATATAGTGCAACTTTTACTATATCTAAAATATCTACGTTTGTTGTTTTTGATTGTTGGATCATCCTCCCTCTTTTTTAGATAAGTTACAGACATAAATCGGAAAAATGTGAACCTTAGAAAAATATAAAATTATCCTAAGGGATAGCCCTGCACGCTTCGCGTGCCATACCCGCCAATCACTACGTTCTCGTCACCTTGGCCTTCGGCCTCGGTATTGTATGCGTCTCTTTTCAGAACACATTTATATTTATTTACATATTTTTATGAATAATAAATTCTTTTGTATATTAATCATCAACCTATAACCAGCCCTAAAAGTCACCGATGTTGATACAGACCTTTGAGGTGCTGAATTATAAGACAATATTTTGAAAACATACGTAATGTTTTTCAAAATCAATATTACAATATACTATGAATTAAATAACTACCTTTTTTCTATAACGTCTTAACATCCGCTATGTAAGGCTGCTTGTACCAGCTTTACCGTTGTATTTTAATGAGATCCTTGGAACGGTTACTCAACGGGAATTTTAATGAGAATCATTGTTAATGACGTAATATACCTTAGAAACTTCTGTAATAAACAGTAGAGGAAAATATTTACTGTACGAAATTAATGAAAATTTAGAGCAAAATAGTTTTAAACATACGATAAATTAATAACCTAATATTATTGTAAAAATGTTTATTTAGATTTGCACAAAGTATGAAATATATTTTTAGATCGTTTAAAATAGTTGGCCGGAACAGAAAAGTATTTTAAAACTAACTTTACGTTAAAAAAATCATAAACTACTGTTTTAAAAGAAGCATTGCGATACCTTTGCCCAGTGCCATCACAGGTAATCACTAAGTCAAGTGTTTGAGTGGTTGGGGACCATTCCACATAATTAGTGCTATTTTGAAATGTATGTTGTTTTCTGTGCATTAAAATAAGAAGTACTGTATGTATTATGTAACATGATTCAGTAAACTGTAATAAAATCATTGCTCTTGTATTTGTTGTTGTTAAGGGTTATATATTATTGAACAGCTGTATGGCATGAGTAAATGAACCAGTTCTTTAACTTTACCTAACCTAGTTTTGTTTACATTGCAGGTTAGCTCACAACTATTCTATTTGTTTGATAAGAGAGGTGGAGGGAGAAATGTGTAAGTATGATCTCATTACTTACGTATTGAAATAAGTACTTTTACATAAAGCTTCAACACTTAAAAACTGCTTAAAATATCTTAAGTACGTTATGTTACAAGTACCTAAGATATAACGGTTCACCTGTCTGGTGTCACCATTGGCCTGTGGCAGGATCAGGGGCCTGTAGGGGCGAGTTGGAGACTTCGATTAGTAATTAACTATTTTTGAGTTTATCGTTTCTTTGATCACCTATTTGGGACGAAAACGTTTTGAAATTTCCCATACTATTTTATTAAACAGTAGTGATTCATGATGGAAGAAAGATATTTTTATTCGTTACGTGATAAGTAATAATTTTTATTTGAATTTTGCTACGGAAAAACCAGAAAATCTCATTTAGGTAAAAAAAATTGTATGATTTAATATTAGAAAGTAAAATTTTACTCTAGAGGCTGAATAAAATATCGGTTATTTATTTCATAATACCAACGAACATGACTTGTATTGTCTACTAAATATTTTAATACAGTCTGACAATACAACCACTATTGCTCATGGAGCAAAAAGGTCTTGAAGCTTACGAGATTTCTGAGCCCGCAAGAAATTTTACAACGATCTAGTTTGGCCAATTTCATGCTTGATGGCTCCGAAACAACGCTTGATGGCTGGCAAAACATTGGTAGCAAGGTTTCGTAAATGGAACTTTTTACAATATCTATAATTTGAATGTTTGTTATTTTTATACAGATTTCTGCACCATCTTACCTCTTCCATGATGTAAGTCTTTACAATTCAATTTATGAATATATTCTCAAACTTTTAATAGCATAAAATAAAGCCAAAGTGCACGCGTGCAAAGCCTCTTCGCTACGCTTGAGCCTTAGCCTTAGGCCTTGGTAAGTGAATATGTTGCTGTGAAAGTCTGTTCATAACCATATTGTAAGACTAAACTAAAAGGAGCTCAACAAATATTCTTTTTGTTTATCAGCTGATTTTTTTTACACAAAAAATCGATTCTTGATCTACTGTTAATGTTGTTTTATAAGACAAAATATTTCTTTAAAGACAATGTCTAATAAAACTTGTAAATGTCCTTTCTTAGTGAATACCTACAATGGTAATTCCTCGTACCCTCAAAACTTCGGGTTAGTATATAAGTTACGGAAAACATTTTTAGTGTTTTATTGTTTAGTATTTTTTATAATGTATAGAAATCACACTTCAATTACGCTGTATTTAAAACATCATTAATGTAAAAAGCCATTACATATGTAAATTAAAATAATTTAGTCGTTGAAAATAATTTTTAGTCATATTTTAGAGTTAGTGAGTTAAAGAGTAGGTAAATTTTTTAAAAAGTTTTAATAGATTTCCAAAAACCTTTAGCCCTTAAGCTTTAAAATCATACTATTTAAGCCATCTTATCTTCTTCTTGGACTTATAAATTTCATGGGGACCGATTTGTTTGCTTGTTGAAACAAACATGTAGTTAAATATTTATGATGGAAAAAACACGTGAGGCTAAGAGAATAGTACGTTCAACCCTTATAAAACTCAGGGAGTCTCAGGAGGGCCACCGTACTCCGAGGTGCGAAACAGGGTTCATTAATTTAGTGGTTTTAGCGAGAATGTGTTCTTTGAGGGGTGTTTGAACAAAATATCACCCTTATAGAATTAATCACATTTGGAGAAATGTTAGATAGAATAGGCTTACATTAACGTTTGCTCTCATTTTATTTAAAAAACAACTTTATTAAGTAAATACTATAATATTATCTATCGAAAAATGAATGTCATGTTTCAAAAATGTAATAATAAATTCAATTTAAATAAACCAGTTTTCAATTATGAAGTGTATATTTAAAAATCTTAGAATTTATTGATAGTATTAATTTTGATACATTTGTAGTTACTAAAATTCACGCTCATACACACAATTTGACTGTCATAGTTTACAACAAATTTAGCATAAAAGTGTCAGTAACTATTATGCTAACAATTTATAGCCTAATAACGACACATGATGGACAGTGTGCTTTTAATTTTTTGTTTTTACACAACTAATTTAAAATATAACCGTTTATATAATATTTTAAATATAAAGGTTTTTAATTATAAGGCTATATGGTGAATGTCATACAACACACATTTATTCAAACGACAGTACAGAATGTAGAAATATTATGGTGATAACTGGTCTCGGAGGGGTAAACGTGGCATACCGAAATCAACCACCATAATATTCAAAAAAAGATATTTACCCATAACGTACGTACATTGTCATACATTTTTGTCGTATGACGTTCGCTTACATTATATTTATACCAACACGTCAAATGATAATTTAAAAATTAATCGTAAGACTCAACTATTTAAATATATTATTAATTACTCGTTTCATAAGTTCCAACAACTATAGAGTCACGTCCCCTCGGTGAAAGGGATCGTGGCACCGAAATTGAATGCCTTACCTTTTCATTATACATCAGTAGCTGTGCCGCCCAGACCTCCATATCTAACTACAAACTTTCTCCCTACGAGGACAAAAAGTGTAATACTAAGACTACCCTACTCTGGTGGGTGAAGTGTGTGTAGAACGTGTCCATCATCCTGCTTCCTCCCCTACTGGACTGCTGTCCGTCTGCATCACCTCAAGCCACACTCCAGTCGCTCCACTTCCACTCAAAGACACCTCAGCAAATAGCTGATTGAAATGAGATTTTAAAATAACAAAGGGCAGTTTGGGACCCTTCGCTACAATACAGACATTAGGGATTACCCAGAACTAGAGTGAAATTTATGATTCTCTGCACGATGTAAGTGGGTAAGATTAGGAAATAACATGTTGAATATGTAATTGTAATAATATAAGTGGTAAGAGAGCTTGCAATATCTTTTTAAAATATTGCACATAGAAATATAAAGGTGGGAACTAAAATATGTGGATAATATCGTGCATCAATTATTGAAGAAATGTTTGTTAATTTAATAGAATACCTTTCAATTTATTTGTACAAATAAATCTTATAACTATGATACTAATTTAGGTCATACATTTACTAGGATTAGTTACTAACAAAATAATCTTAAAGGCACCATTCCTCAGATCACTTTAGACAGTTTGGTAGAAGAAATTCTTAAACCAATCGCGTCCAATCAAGGGTAACAGCTGGCGGTCAGCACACACAATCAGTATCCTGCAAGTCTCTGGGAAACGTCAGCCATTTGTTGTTTGAGAAGCCCGTTTGGAGAAATACTCGTTCACTTGCTCAATGAAGTATACAACATATCACATCAAGGTGGGATGGTCGTTAATAATTACTTATTTCTAGATTGATAAAATATTTTAGATTTCAATAAATATACAATTTTCATTATATCAATATATTGAATAAAATGTAGTCTCAGAAAATTAACCATGAGCTACTTTCTCCTGTAGGTGTTCAGCTGTCAGCAGTTAGAGTGAAGCTATATACAAATAAATGTAACTTACCTTAAAAGTTACATTGTTACCTACCCTACACTGTGGATAATAAGTCACATGTCAAATGGTTGCAGATTTTTATTAGAACGTTAGACATATTTTCATCTTTTCACATTATGTTTTTACACATTTTTAAAGACCATTTAGAGACAACTTAAAAACTGAATTAGTTGTGCATTTTGAAGAGTATAGATTTTTTTATATTGCTGTCCCTAAATATAATTGTTTTCCAATACCACCACCACTAAACTGATATTATTTTTTATTTCTCTTCATATAACACATGTTTTTACACGCTCACTTTGTAGTTGCCTTCACATATATACCACTAGCTGTTTTAAGTTAAGTGGGGTTCTCCTGTTGTGTAACACGCCTGAGATTTATTGTCTAACTACTTTCGATTTAACTTCCTCGATTGCTTCCCTTTCTAGTGATTGCGTCATTATACTAATCGCAAGCAAAAACTGAAATTATATCTTAAAATAAACCCTCTGATAGAATGTTTATGCGAGTCTTGTTTTGATTGTTTAGAATCTATATTTCCGGTGACAACCGTGTCAAGGTAGCGCTAGATTATTACAAGATAACCAAATGTACAGTAATACACATACAGTGGTATCAACCCTATCACCTACCCATACACATGTAGTGGCAACAACCCACCCATCCGTATACGTACAGTTGTATTGACCCACCCACCTGTACACGTTCAGTGGTAACTGGCCCACCCAAACACATACTGTGGTATTGACTCACCCACCCACCCATACATATACGGTGGTATCGACCCACCCGTCACCCAAACACATACTGTGGTATTGACCCACCCACCCACTCATACATGTACAGTGGTAGGTTAGGTACCAAAAAGTACCTAACCTACTTAATATAACAATAATAATATAATTTATGGCTTTATTTATGACAAAAGTATCACCAAAAAATGAGTTTAGATTTGATTTTCCCGTCATAAACTTTTGAAATAATTTATTCTTATTGTTACTGTCCATAAAAAAAATAACTTAAAAGCTAAGCTGAAAAATATACTTTTTAGTTGGTATTTGTCTAACTACTTACATTAAAAACTTTGCAATTAAACCCATTTAGTTCTTATATTTATCAAAATATTTAGCACAAATTTTCAGGTGTAGTAATCTCCCCCTCATAAATTATGTATACAGTCCCATAAACTGTGGAGAGGGTGGGGGCGGGAAGTACTTGACTTCTCTCTGCTCTACTTCACACTGCCTGCCATTTGTGAAACACTGCTGGCCTGTATCAGTCGACAAATTACTGTATTTTAAAACCATTTTAACTTCACTTGAAGCAATATATCTTAGTAAGCAAATGATATGAAGAGTTAATAGTAATTGTAATTCAATAACCTCTATTTTCGTTGAATTATTTATTTTCAATGTTCATTAATAGTTAGGAGATAAAATGTAAGGATTTATTAAAAATGTAGAATTTTTAAACATTACAAACAATGTTTAATGAATCTTTTAGATATTATACAGGGTGGAAAATTATGGATACGCTTTCACAACAATGTTATTTTTTCCATTGATAATTGAATTATTAAATTTGTTTAGTTATTGTGTACCATGAAGCATAATTTTTGATCACTATAATTTACTTAAAACCGTTAAATAGTGAAGAAATATTATTATTCAAATTAGTTACTTTGAAATTAAAATGACTGCTACTCTGGAAAGGATACACCTTTCGAAGTCCGGTTTGCGGCAATTAATTTATCTTGAATAACCCTTTCATTTAATACCAAACTCGACCTAGCCTTACGTTAAACATTTTCTTTCAACTCCTCGTGGGCTGTCCCCCTGAAAAGGTGAAATGTCGCTAATGAGGTCAAAAAGTACGTTATTTGTGACCATGTTCATGTACAAGATTTCACTTTTTCAAGTGAAATTTGTGAAAGCGTTTAGATATTTTTCAAAAGGAATAAAATTACATACATATAAAAGAAAACATCCTTATTAGACAAGAACTCATATTTACCATGTTTATAGAAAAACGTGTACAAAAGCACAATATAATACGGGTTTAAATGAGTTTGCCTGCACTAATTAACTATACTTATAACAGCATATTTATACCTGCCGTTTAAAATGTTATGAAATGTGATAGTTTAGTAGATAAACTATACTAGTTATGAAGATAAAATAATCACTAAAGTGTAAAAGGATTATTGTTACCTATTTTTGGAAAAGAAAAGGCTTTTAAAAAGGAACGGAGCAATTAACTTGTATCAATTCGTGGTCTGATTAATTTATTTGGGCTGCATGAGGAACCTACCAGCTGATGAATGGTCTTTGATTTAAACACCCCAAGATTAGTGGAGGCAAATACGTTGACTCACTGATGTGGTGGGGTGGTGGGGTGGGGTAATAACCATCCCCTCAACCACCATTAGTCACCCGGTAAACTGACAATGGCTTGTCATTGGACACTCCCTCTCAGTTTGTGTTGTAGTATTTTAGTAATTAATTTCTAACGTTCATTACGTAAATATCATACCCAGGCCAAACAATCAAATGTACGCAAATATACTGTATAAGCCACTAGGCTTTTGTCTAATCACATAATAAAAGTGAAAATCGGTTAGTATAATAGGCTAGTATAATTAAATATAGGCCTGTACAGTTGTATTTGGATAGTGACAATCTTTAGCGTGACCTTTTCCGTTACTGAAGTCAACCCTTTTTACAAGATACATGTTGCTTTATTTCTTTCACTAATACATACCACTGGAATCATCGTTAAGTTATAAGTGCGTACAGAAAAACAATATAAAATATCGTATAGCATGTAAATTATAATAAACTATCTGGAAAATAAGGAGTGTGTGAGCTTCATTACACGTTTATTTATATTCACATGTGACATTTATTTGTATATAAAAAAATATATCGAATTTAATGAAGAATGGAAATGACGATTGATGATTCGATACAGTTGTACTATGAAAAGTACTTAAATTAATGGTTATTACACTACAATCTGGGTAGTGATTGTTCCTACAAAACACTCCAGGGAATGTGTTATTGCCAGCAATAACCTATTGATATTTAGTGATTAATATTCACGCCAAGACTACAGTTGGTATGCCTGGACATAACTCTGAGAGACGGCCTGAACCAGGAACATTCATGTGTATAACTGATCAAACGAACCAAACAACTAACACAAAACGGTTTTTAATTTTTTTGAGAAAATACGTTATAATACGTGTACATAATACATTTACATAGTTTTTATATATAATTACATAATAGAAGTTGATTGTCAAATTTAATTTGAAATTGATTATACGTCTGATAGATAGTAGTGTCTCATAAGACTATGAACATATCATTTTTTATAATAAATTATTGTACATTTAGATTTAATTGATAACATTTCTTACCACGTGATTATAAAAATGGGTTTTGATGGGCAAGACTAGTTTTCCTCTTAAAAATATACCATGAAAAAATTGATGAAAAATTAATATTTTAACAAATACTTGAACTTTCTTTCAACATTTTACTACAGTTGAACAATTGTTATTTGTTAAAGATTTAATTTAAATACATATAAGTGGTATCACTAGTTTTTTTCAATACATTTATATAAACATAACAAAAGTTGAGCGATACAAATTCAATATCATCAGTTTAACACATCACAAATATTAGGATGATCGATTTAAGTTAACTTGTTTATTAACCTCCTGCCAAAGGGATTGCACAAGGAACGTTTGGATTTACATCGAGAGTTTACTGAACTCAACTTTACGTTCTTAAAATATTTACAGATGTATAAAATATTATAGTGGTTAGTTTTTTTTTATTTTTATTTTTTTATTTCTATCATCATTTATATGACAAATTGGAAATAAAAACTGTACACATAGAAGTATATTATATTCAAATATTTTTTATATTTGTACTTAAATGTATAGTAAGAATATTGTAACTGTAAAATGTCACATAATAAATAAATAAAATAAATGAATAACAATAAGTCAATTATAAGAGATTTTGCAAGGTTTTTGGTAAAGTGTGAGTTTCATTACTATTATTTTTTTCAAACAATTGGAAATTTAAACTTTGTTTTATTTTCCCTCCAAATATGAGTCTACGAAAGACAACTTCTTTACTCACAAGTTCAATAAAGCGAAAACGACTCCCAGAATGATGATGCAGTGGCTAAGACTCCTTCAGTTTATTGTTATTACCTCCGCTAGCCAATACGAAGTGAACTGTCTTTTTATTTGTTCTTAAGACAATGCCATTTTTGAATATATAAAGTTGCGCAATTACGATTAACAATAGTTACATTATTTAAAAAATGCCACCCTCTAACTGTGATTAAGTTAAATGGGACAGTTGTCAGGTTTGTCTTTAACGGAATTATAGTAGGATGCAATCGTGACTCCTAAGGCTTATGAGTCTTTTGTGTAAAACGAACGTATTATTATAGGTTTTTAATTGTAAAATTAACTATTACAATTACATTATTAATAATGTGAATTCAAACTGAAGTGATGTAAAATTTCGTAATTATCAAGTTTTAAAATTTCACTGTTTCAGACATTTAACATCTTATTGTACAAGATACAATCACAAATAACTCCATTTCATGAATTTTAACAACTTCCTATGAAAGTAAAATTTCTTTTTTTTAATTAATTTTAATTAATTTTTTTCCTATAAGTAAAATGAAAAGTAAAATTCAACTTACCCACACACAAAATTAATCATATGTTATGTTATTTTCATCTGTTTTATATTTTTATTTTTATAACTTGTTAATTTATTTTAGGTTATATTATTTTCTATCTGAAGATGGCATAAGAGCCGAAACCGGTCATAATTTTTATAAAAATGAATAAAAAGGGTACTTCATTATATTTATCATTCAATTTATTAGCATAGTAGCCCTAACGTGAAATAGTTTATACATTTATAATGGCTAATTACCCAGAAATTGTTCACAAATACAACAACCTAAAAGAGATGACTATTAAAGAAGATATTAAGTTTAACAAGAGATGCCTAAGTGAAAATATTACTCCTAACTATGTCAAACTATATACTAAAGTAAAATCTAGAGCTGCACTTATTACAATGGAAACTGCTAAGAAAAATGGATCAAAGAAGAAATTAATACTTTATATATGAAACTACACAAATTGAACCAAGAAAAAGAATAATTATATCAAAATCTTAAATCACAATACCACCACGAATCCATCGAAGAAATAAACCATTACATCAAAAACTGGATCCAACCAATCATTAAAAATAAAAGGGAAATTCACATATCAAAACTAAATTCATTAAAACAAACAATTAAAACATCTACCCAAGAGAACAATTCACAATGTAAGTTTAAATTCTATCCTAAATTTCATAATATGACTACCATACCTTTTAATGAAGAAGAAAGTAATACTTTAAATAAATCAATAAAATACAACATAAATCTTGACCGTAAAGTACATGTAATCGAAGATAATTTAATCAATATGGACTTATCCATAATGACAACTGATACAAAAGAACGAAAACATTTCAGACATGCTTTCATACATGAACTAAATAAAATTAATATAAACACAAACAATAATTTAAAAACACATACAGCAAACAAAGAAATGACAATCATACATTCCATCTCAACGAAATTAAAAGAGAATAATGCTATACTAACCAAAGCTGATAAAGGAAATACAGCAGTTGTTATGTACAAAGATGAATATGACAATAAAATAAAAGATTTTATTCAAAATACCAAATTAACACTTTTAAAAAAGGATCCTACTAACCATTACTCAAAAACAGCTAACAAAATCATTTCTAAATGTAACACAATTCCAAAACCTGTACAATATCAATTAAAAATTACCAACCCCAAAGCTCCTACCCTAAGAGCTCAACCTAAAACACATAAAACAAATATACCAATCAGACCAATAGTCAACTTTCAAAATGCACCATCATATAAATTATGCAAATATTTGAATAAAAAGATTCAAGAAAACTTCATTTGGGACTACAATTACAGCATAAAGAGCACTACTGAACTGATATACAATATGAAAGATATTCAAATTCCAAACCAATGTCAATTTATATCATTTGATATACAAGACATATACACAAACATTCCTACTAAAGAAACATTAAACATTTTGAGAAATGATCTCACACTAACCAACATACTCAACACTAATGAAATTAATGATATCATCAAATCAACTGAAATTTGTATTGAACAAAACTACTTCAAATATAATGAAAATTTTTACTAACAAAGTAATGGACTACCAATGGGATCTCCTTTATCAGGAATAATAGCAAACCTCTTCTTACACAATTTGGAACAAAACAAAATTTTGAATGAATAAAATCCTCACAAACAAAAAATAATCTATTGGTTTCGTTATGTTGATGATGTAATATGTTTTTTCCAAGGAAACGAAAAAGAAAGTGATGAATTACTAGACTACTTAAATTCATTAAATGACAAAATAAAATTAAAAAAAAAAATGAAGCAAAAGAAATAAACTATTTAGATCTAACAATCACAAATATTGGAAATAAACACTCTTTCAAAATTTTTAGAAAATCAACGCAAAGTGACCTACTAATTCCATATAATTTTAACCACCCATGAAAGTACAAATTATCTTGTTTTAGATCAATGATAAACAGAATGTTAAACGTCCCAATGCAAAAATATGATTATGAAGAAGAAAAAAGAACTATAAAATACTTTGCTTCGAAAAATGGTTACAATCCGAAAATTTTTTACAAAATTATAAAAAGAATAAAAAGAAACAAAAATAAGAAAATGGAAGAAAAAGAAAAGAAAAAATTTATCAATGTTCCTTACAATACAAAAATGAATAAAGCTATTAGAAAGACATTTCAACACAGTAAATATACTCTCAGTTACAAAACAAAGAACAATACTTTTAATTTAATTAACAAACTATCCAACAAAGAAAATAAAAATAACAAATATGAAAAATCTGGAATATATAAAATAAAATACTCAGAATGCAATTCTTTTTACATAGGACAAACCGGAAGAACATTTAATTTACGTTACAAAGAACACATACAAGCCATAAGAAACAACAACTCAACATCAAATAAATCTAACTTTGCAGAACATATTCTCCAGTCAAATCACAGTTATCAAAATATAAGTGAAAATGTTACAGTTTTGGAATACGAGAAGAAAGGAGAAAAAATGAATACCAAATAAAATTTACACATATACATAAACAATTATAATGAACCAAAGAACATATTAAATACACAAATTAACATGAACAATCCTATATATGAAAAAATTAGAGAAGTTAAAAAAAACATAAGAATGAAAAGTAAAATTCAACTTAACCACACACAAAATTAATCATATGTTATGTTATTTTCATCTGTTTTATATTTTTATTTTTATAATTTGTTAATTTATTTTAGGTTATATTATTTACTATCTGAAGATCCTAAGATCCGAAACCGGTCATAATTTTTATAAAAATGAATAAAAAGGGTACTTTATTATATTTATCATTCAATTTATAACTAATGACACTTCTATGCAATAGTCAGCGTCAGTTGGTAACAATGATTGCATCACTCATAAAACTAATTCAGAATCCGTATTCATCCATAACATGATGCCGGTGTCTTAAGAATTTATAAATAACGAATCATAAATAACAAATAAAAAAATAAATGTATAGTGGCTTATTCACATATAATGTTGAAAAATACTTTAGTATGGGGGTGAAAAAAAATACTTATAGGGTTCACAGGCGAGATGACAATGCTCAAAACGACTAACCTCTAGACACGACTTTTGTAAAAATATTATATGTACATTATCACTATACATATTTAATTGAAAATGCAGAAAGATTTCACTTAAGTTGAAACTCCCCTCACGGCAACTAAATTTGGCAACTTATAATTAATTTAAACCCTCCCCGTTACGGTAAACTTTAACCTGGAATATATTTACATGACATTAGTACTGTAAGCAGTTTCTAGTTTAAAATCTAGAGATTTATGATGGACTTTCTTCTTAGCTAATGTTATTGTTTCATTTTATAAATAATTAAAAGTATTATTAATCATACGTTGAAATTTTAAAATAAAATAGATCGTTAGGAAAGTTGATTAACAATAGCCTAAAAACAAAAATACATTTGGAATTTGAGTAAAAGTAAAAACAAAAATAATTAAATTAATTTTGGAGAAACATTTTTGTTGATTCACTAAATGAAATATTAGTAGTTGTATGCAAAAACTATTAATGCTAAACGGAATTGTATTTAATATAGAAATCAATTAATTCATGAATTTTTTAACAAATATTTCACGATCATAGTCACGAATAATAAATTAACTAGAAGGGTAGTTTTTTAAATTCGAGGATGCAAGAAAATCTCCATTTACATAAAGGATCAGACGTTGAGTTACTCTTTCACTTCCTTAGTCGTATCCTTCCGTCTTAAGGAAATGAACGATGATTTGATTTAACGAACTGGAATATTATTTCAATTTATTTTGAGTAATTATTTAAGGACTTATTACATCTAGGTAACTAAGGAAATTCCATTTATAAATAAAAACAATCGTTATTTAAGTATAACCTTAACAATCTAAGCTTGGTATAAATACAATTTTCAATCGTATCCAACTACTTGTTGCAAAAGTATTATATAATTGTAAAAAAAATGAAAATAATATTTTGCCTTATGATATATTTAGTATTTTGTAGTAGACTTTCTTTAAAAGAAATGCTGTTACCTATAAGTGATTCAAGTGCGCGTATGATTGATTGGTGATGGTGAATTAGTTTGAAATTTCCATTGTTTACATGTTTCAGAACACAAAAACTGGACTTTAAAACAACCTATATGACTATTAAAAAGTGTGTTACTCTATGGAAATATAATTAGACTATGAATGAAGATAATCGATTCAATCATAATTAAAATGTACTCGTAAAACTGTTCCTATAGCATAGATTCTTACAATTTATTGTTTTGTGGTAGAGAATTCATTGATACTTGGTAATCTATAATTTTATACAGGGTATTTTAGAAATAAAATTGGTAAGTATAATATGTAGAACAGGATAATATAACTTATCTTTTAAAGTGAAATTTGTGACAATGTCTTCCTTTATCAAATGTTATCACTACATAAATATATGGGTTAAATGTAGTACAATACTATAGTGGGAATTTAATATTTATTTATTCATGTCTATGCATTTACAATATCCTTTTCTCATATTTATATTTTTAAATACAATTATTTACCCCTCTAGCTTAAAGCTAATTGAGAGATGTACTAATTATATTTAATAAATTTCTAGGAATAATAATAAAATATTGTATGATTACAAATACATTATATATGTTTTAACTTTTTATCTCGATTATGTTACCAGTAATTTTCTTGCTTTTCATAATTTTTTAAATAAAATTAATATTCTTTTTCTAATTGTAACTTCCTTTGTGTTTTGTTGATGGGAGATATAAATAATTGTGAAAAACAGACATTTCAAAATATCAATATCTAGTATAAGATATGTATCAGATATAAATTAATGATGCACCTGTATAATAACGCATAATATATATGTATACTTGACAGTTATTTTTGTAAATTCAGGCCTACTGAAACAGTAAATATAAGAGAATTAATACACACATAAAACAGTAAATGGAATAATTGTTGGCCTATATAATAACGATAACAAACCAAATTGTATAATAAGATTAACAAAGCATAACAATATAACAAACATACAAATAAAAAAAATAGTCATAAATTATGTAGTAAATTAGTAGAATCAGACGAGCTATACTCCATGGCATGTTTTCAAATATAAAACTTTAACAGACATTCCGGGTAAGATTAGGAAATGTTGAGCAATGTTTGATAATGGTAAGCTTTTGTTACCTGTTTTGAGTCTTAGTCATAGGGCAGGACCCGGCTGGTAGGGGCAGGACCCGGCTTGTAGGAGCCAGTGAATTTAGCCTAGTGAATTTAACCCAGTAATAAAACAAGTTGTGAATAATTTGCTACTTAACCATGATTTTTGTAACTATTATTTATTTTATTACAAAATATAAATCATAAATACATAATTTTATAGTTTAAACATGTAAATTAAGTACAGGTCATACAATGTTTTAGATAAAAGAAAAGTTTAAGTTATTTAAAATTAAGAGTTTAAAGTTTAATCATAGAATCCTAAAGCACATTGAATGACCACTTTTTATTAGGGAAAAATATACATGAGCTGAAATGTAATCAGCTGAAAAGTAACACAACCCGAATATCCCTTTAATAAAAATGCAAATTCCTCTGAGCCTGTTTGGAAACTGTATGGAACTTGTTTAAAGTAGCTAATTTGGACACACTATTATAAAAAATTTACCAAAAAACTGGCAAAATAGAATTAATTAATGATGTATGGCCAGCTTAAAGGCATATACTGGGATAGATTTTTAGGTACAGAGTTTTTTTTATGTGTTATATATTTTACTGTAGTACTCATCAATAAATGCCCAATTTTTAAGTATAAGTACGGTCACAATATTTTTTAAATAACTTATTAGAAAATATTGCTTTAGAAGTATATAATATTATTTGTTTTATCACCAGACAGACATTTCTTAGATCCTATCCACGTTTTAATACATGGTTAAATGTTGTTGCCAGAACAACATTTACGGACAGTTAAAAAACTACCCCTGTGGTAAGGGAAGTTTTATGAGGGTGGCTTTATACTATATAGTTATAATAAAACTATCAATCTTTTCTTTGAATGACTGTTAAGTAGACAGTTAGTACGGTTTAGTAAAAAATAAATAAATAAACAACGATTTATAATTAAGTACATAAGTATACATGTTGCCAAAAAGCTATTGTAGACTAAAAACATTACTTACATGGTTAGACCTAGTTTTAGTTTTGTGCCAAGGATTTACATTTATTTAATTTACATGTTTGTAAAACCGTTGTTCAAATTTGAAAATAACTTACCTGTTGCCGTTATAGTTCTATATTTTGAATAGTGAAATTGTAGTACTTTTTACATTTATTTTATTGTATTAATATATTCGTATTCATAATTTATAAATAAATATAAATACAAATTATTCGTATTTACAATTAAAGAACTAGTAAAATGAAAATATACCAAATTGAAAAATACCGATTAAAAACAATTTGGTTTTTTTAATTATCACATAAGAAACTAGTTTTTATATTTTTCAGTAAAAAACGAGTTTTACATGGCTAAAATCTACTTTCTCAAGAAATCTTAACTCATGTTTCGTAACTTTAAAAAAATGAAATTCTATTTTCAGAAACATACATAAAGTGCATGGTTACCAAAATGTGCACTAAGTGACTATATATGTAAAAAGAAAACTACTACAAAGATGTCAGAATTACTTTACTGGCCATAAAGTATCTTTTAACTATAGTGTTGAGAGTTGGTTCTACTGGGGTATTCTCTAGTCAATCAATTATGTATGTAATTTCGTAAACTTCAATTGAATGAGCAAGTTTATAAGTACTTGCATTACATTGGTAAACCCATTTAAATTAGAGTAGTTAGTACTCATTATGATTGTAATTCTTCATTTAACTTAACCCATTCAGTTTGTTATATAAATTCTATAAATGTTTGCAGCTATATTCCTTTTTGTATATAGACGATCATTTGAAGAGCCTTTAACGTTTGGTCAAAATTGGTTGTAACTTTTAATAAAATGAAATACTAAATGAATGCAAGCACACATGTGAGTTTGTGAGCGTGCCACAATTTAAAATATGTTAATACAAAATTATATGTAAACTAAATAAATAATCTGTATATTACGTAATGAAAAAGAACATTAAAAATATTTATTGCTGATGAGTATGACGTCATAAGACAGTCTCCACCTAGTGTAAAGCTTTTATTGTAACGTTGACAGTGATTTGTAGAAGGGCATACACCTGATAAAGGGATACATCTAACTATAGTAGTTTAAGACATTAAAAATATACATTATTGATAGGTGGGAGGGGAGGGGGCAGAATCATTTAGTTGCAATAAAATTCGAAGAAAGACTGAACTTACAATCCAACATACAGTTGACAAGGAAAATATTATTATGCTTTCTGTTAGTATATTGACAGTAAATTGCTAGTATACTGAATACTGCTAAAGTTATTAACAAAATGAACATACAATTTCCATACTCGTGTTTTTTTTATAAGAGCTAGTGATATAAATTCAGAAATTTATGGGGAATCATTTGTATGCATGTGAAATATACACGGTTCGTTACCCTGTATATGCTTCACGTTAGATTCTATAAAATACATTTATCTGATATACAGTTTATGGTACAATGAATATTGTTTGTTTTGTGTTTATTAACTATTACATCGTTTACGTTGTTAATTGTTAAAGTGATCATATTTTAAATAATTAGTACCAAGTAAATTTTAACTATTCGGATTTAAAAAGTTAAAAAACTAAAAATGATCGTTCTATTTTAATTATTTGCCTGTTTACAACCAGTAAAACGTAAATTTAAAAAGATGTTTGACAATAGAAAACAATTAATTTATACCATAACACCACTTAGTCAAACATTTGTTGGTAAAATTGTACAACCTTTTCTTATAACTCAAGATTATTTAATAGTGTAAGGTAAAATTGGAGACATGACTTATTTTGACTAATAAATTAGGTAACTATAAGCTATGAATTTTCTGTACAGTAAATATACAGTTTATTTTATTTCTTTAGGTATCAATACAGTGATATACTCCCATCAATTTTGTACATTAATTAACTAAAACCACTTCAATTTTCCTGTATTTATAAGATTAATAATTTAAGAAAAATAATTATCCTAAGCATCAAATTAAGTTATTAATCAAAAAAATATTTATCGTGTATAAAATAAATTAAAATAAATAATTTAATACCTCAAATGCCAATTAAAAAGTCTTATCTTTCTATTAATTGTGACATGCTTATCAGTACATGCTTGGTTCAGTTCACTAATTGAAAATCAATATCTCTTTATTTAATAAAGAAAACTTTCAAATACTTTTGTATTTTAACATCCCTTAGTGAGTTGTTTTTGTACTCAATATCATAATTGGTTACCTTGCAGTTTCAATATTGTACAAAATTCATATTAATTAGATTTGATTTGTTGGTACTTTTTATCAACAGATAAAGTGATAGTTTAAAATTAAATTCATGTACGCATGGAGTAAACGATTTTTCAAGAACACATGTGATTTGTTAATATCATTTAATAGTAAAAATTATGCAGCTTTAAAATGCCAGAAAAATTATATTTTTAGTGATTTTACGGTAAATTGTTCGTTTCATTATTTGAAAAAAATTTATGAAATTAAATTTCCTTTCATTTCTCCCTCCCAAATCTGACTCACTTGAAGATAAACCCTCCACTCACAAGTTCAATAAAGCGAAAACGACTCCCAGAATGATGATGCAGTGGCTAAGACTCCTTCAGTTTATTGTTACTACCCCTGCTAGCCAATACGAAGTGAACTGTCTTTTTATTTGTTTCTAAGAAGACTTCGTTCTCATTTAAAATCACACCATCTAAACACTCGTATGGGTATTTAAACGATATATTTAATATATAAAACCCAAAAATAATGTACTCACTCATCACAACATTTCCGAAGCCACTGAACAGATTTTGATGACGTTTCAAAGTAATTTACTTTTTTTTATCATAGATACCTTCTAAGAAAATATTTATCAATATTCTATTCGCAAGGTGACATAGATATTAGTTTCCCTTTACAAATAATTTCAAACAGCTTAAAAAAAAATAAACTAAAAACAAAAAAACAAAAATCATATATAATCATGATGAAAATGCTCGGATAAATTAATTTTATTGTGCAATAACTAAGATTATTTATACTACCTCTGATATGTTTTAACTACGTTGCATCCCCTACAGAGGATAGTAGGGGTTTCTCGAACCGAAATCTTTAATATATAGCAGAACGATAGCTGGTCGAGCTATTATAGTGATACGATGATTTAAATAAAACCACAGAGGAAAGTGTAGGCAAGCGTAGAAAACCACTCCGTAGTTGGTAATGGCTGTCGTCTAGTAATATACAAAGTGTCATCCTTTAATTCGAATTAAGTTGAATATCGTAACTGAAGCATAGATAGATTTTAAGCAACATAAAAATAATATATACTTTCATTAAATAATGGCTGTATTATTGTACAATTTAGCCCTGAAAATAGAATGTAATTAGTGACAAATTAAATAACAAGGAATTATGATCAAATGAACCTTTAAGTCTTAGGTGTTATATAAATGTAAAATTCTCGTTTTGAATTGTACAATTTAAAACATTAATTATTAATTAAATGTTATAATACTTATAATAATTATGGAATTATAAATAAATGTGATATGATATATATATATATATATATATATATATATATATATATATATATAGTTAAGACTAACATCGAAACCCAGAAATGTATCATCTTATTACAATCAATTCAATAAAAATAACTAAAATTAAATAAACTCCGTTTCCTGAATTAAATTCAACAACACTGCAGTGCATAAGTCATCAAGAAAAAAACTAAGGTGAACAAATTATTTAGTAATTGAGATTGTAGCTAAATTATAGTAACAGAAAAGTACTGAACTGAGTTCGTTTAACATTGGAGAATTGCAAACAAAGTTTTGTCTGCAACGCAGTTTAGAGAAATTAAAATCATAATATAAGTAAAGCATGTGACAACAATTTGGAGGCTGGAGTTAAATATTTTAAAGATTAACCATATTTGTAATTAATTAATAATAAATATACTAAACATTGGACTTGACGTTCTATAGACATGAATATATTGAAGGCCGTGATTTACGATGTTTTTCAGTGAAAGTGACGGGCCGGAGTGCTCTCTGACGGAATATTGACAAAGCTTCAGGTTTGCTTAAACATAGTCAACTTTCCGTTACTCTTTGGTCTAACAGAAAAACTAGCTAAGGCACTGTAAACAGTATCAATCAACTCATAAATAAAAGAAAAATTAAGAGGATGTTGTTTTATAGTATTAGAAACATTCACGCTGCTTTTATGACTCCTGGTTATATTAGGAATTTGTGGTATTTTGAAAGGTTAGGATAGAACGATATTTACCAATGTGTTTTACCAG
Organism: Stictocephala bisonia; assembly: GCA_035578905.1. Taxonomy (NCBI): domain Eukaryota; kingdom Metazoa; phylum Arthropoda; class Insecta; order Hemiptera; family Membracidae; genus Stictocephala; species Stictocephala bisonia. The sequence goes on along the minus strand of JAQJVL010000219.1, from coordinate 10,857 downwards.
TATATGTTGAAAAGCATTAGGAACAATAATATAAAATGAAGAGGGGGTTAAAAAGGAACGACGTTTTATTCATAAAAATTAAGAGTCTCTTTGGCGACTGAATGTTTTAATTTATTCTCTTTTTAAAAGACACCTTGTTATATATTTTTTTGGGAGACACGTAAATAATGGATAGTTTTTAGGTGTTTTATTAAAATAATAATGGTTCATAAAAATATATAAAAGTTCATAAAAATGTTATTGAATTTGAAGTGCTAATAATACATTATTTTCAAAAATATAGTTTACATTTAATTAAGTTGCTTTCATATAGTTACATGAATAGCATTACAAACATCGCCGAGTAATTTAGTACATATATGAAATGAAATGTATTTCTTTATACTTACTTTATATTTGAGTTTCATTTAAAAATGATTGATTTTACTGAATAATTTTCAACGACAATCAAAGATCTTGCTTGTAGTATTATTCTTTACGAAAAAAGAGATTAGATACTGAGTGAGATTTTCTATAGAATTTTATGAAGAGTTTGTCTATTTCCAAAAATTAGTGTTCAGTTTACGAAAGAAGAGGATATCCTATTTTACACGTTGTATTTGTAACATACCCTTCTAAACAATTATTTAAACTGTTAAATATTACAATTCTGACATGAAAGTTGAAAGAATTCATAAATATTTACTTCAAAAGGTGCAATTGAAAATTGTAAACAAAATGTTTTATGTAGTAAAGAAAAATGTATTTTTACAGTCAACTGATAAAAAAATAGACATTTATCTATTAATTAACGTTAAGGGTGTCCGACCGAAAATTATTTTTAAACATATTTTTAATAAAATACTTACAGCATCCATGTAAGTAATAAATGTGTTACTGGAATACATTCCAAAAAAATCTCTGCCCAAAGTGATTAATTTGGTCTTTTTGGTGCATAAATTATAAACAGATCGTATGATATAATTTATTAACATTTTGAGAATATAGTGGACAAAAGGTACTAATAAACTTAGCACATAGTAAATATAAAAAAATGTGTTACCACTTATTTTTCTATAAATGATATTTGTTCAAATTATTAGTTAAATTTGTACAGATTCTTTGGCTAAAAAAGAGTAGATTAATAATATATATATAAAATTAATTGCTAGAGTTTACTATAAATGTGGGAATCATGCCCATTTGTCAAATTTGCGAGTAGGAGCAGGTGGAGGATATGAGGGCTAGAGAAAGATGGGAAAATATACTGCTTGTTCGTTAAGGTTAGTAAGTCAGGATCTTTACTACTCTTAGCGGCAGTAGCGATAAAATATAAAACTAAATTCCTTAAAGCACTAAACTGGGTGCCCGGACGAATACCCTTAAGTAACATTTTTCCCATCTCTATTTTGTGTGGTGGTTGCCAAATCTGGGTGATGACAAATTTGTGACGATCCAACAATATGACAGAGGCTATTTTACAATAAATTAAGCATGCAATTTAAAGGAAAATAACTAGATTAAAAATTTTTATCTTTAGATTTAAGAATTAAATATAAAATTATAAACTTGTTTGCCTTAATATTGTTTTGCACAACCTAATTGTATCTTTAAAAAAATTTTTAATAACGTTTAAACATCAATATTGATCATAAAGTGTATGAAAACTATATGTAGCCTCCATGAGTAACTAGGATAGAGCCTAAGTTGACGAAGACTTAGGAGTTCAGACTCCAATTAGCACAGCTAGTTGTGATATAAAATAATAATTCATAATACTATTCAAATACACTTAAATATTCGAGACGGTAACGTTTTGAAGTATATAATGGAATATATATATATATATATTATTATATTTTCCTATTTATATTCTTTACCTTTTAAATACATATCAAGACAGTTTATAGAAATAGAAAGAAAGTTTACCGAGAGGTCACTACATTATTCCTACCCAATTCCTATTACGTCAACTAAACTTGGTAATTTATAATAATTTTAACCCTCCCCATTATGTTAAACTCTAACCTGGAATACATTTACATGACATTAGTAAGCCGTATTCCACTCTACTGGAGATTTATGATGGCAGTTTCTTGTTACATTATGTTAATGTTTAATTTTAAATTAGAAAAAGTATTGCATACTTGAACATTGTAGTTATATGGCTAATTATCAATGGGTGTTATATTAGTCCACTAAAGTAATGCCATTTAAGTTTTCAACGAGACTCGATACAACAAATACTTATCTATCTGTTATTATTGAAGAATATATTTTGAGCCAGTAAAAAAAATGTTTCATAATAATTGTACCTTTTATTTTACATACTTATATTTTCCAGCATATTCAAGTGGCTTTCTGTTTTTGTCAATATTTATCTTTGAGAGAAAAAAAATACTATGTGTTATGTTGTAATAAATATTAAGACCATTTAATAAAACTATATCTAATTCTGTAGCTAAGGGACGTACATTCGACAAACATTTGAGTCATGAATACTAAAATTAATTTGAACAGAAGGGTGGTTTTTAAAACTCGATGGAGCAAGAAAATGTCCATTTAAAGAAAGGATCAGACGGCGAATTACTCTTCCGCTTCCTTAGTCTTATCCTTCCATCTTAAGGAAATGAACGATGATTTGATTTATCAAACTGAATATTAATGCATATGTTTATTGCAGTGTCTTTAGAGCAATAAATAATTGAAATACAGCATGGATATAATAAATAAAGATTTTGCTATTGATTGATAATTTTATTATTTTAGTTCAGCCATAAAAGATTAGTATTTGAATAAATACAAATTCTAATTGCCTATAACTTCTTGTTGAAGGTGTGTTATTCAGTATAAAAATACAAAACAGTAGAAACTATATTTTGCCTTTCGATGAATTACATTAGTGTTAAAAAAGTGACTTTCTTTTAATTAAATACTGCAACGTTGGTGTGATTCCAGTGAATATGTGAATTTTACGAAGTATATTTCTCCGTGAAACTATTGGTATGCTTTCAAATAAGATACTAGAGATAGCCACATTTTATATTTAAGCTCAAAACTATCTGACAATTATATTATTTTGATTTGTGTTATTTATTTTACGTTAGTTCAGGTTTCATTAATTTTTTTCTTAAAAAAATATTCTAGATTGTTTAGAGTAAAATTAGCTATATATACCGTACACAATTAGGATGCAATACAACACATTATAAATAATTAGGTCTATATATACCATCTGGAATATTGTTTTGTGAGACGATAATCCGTTCATTAATTTATTTTCTGAATTTTGAGGGACGATAATATTACTTTATCGTCTCAAAGTATGATTTATGTAATTTAAATGAAATTGTTTTAGCTATAGGAAAAAAGTAGTTATTTCAAGTTTGATAATAAAATCCTCATACGCAGTAACTTTTCATCGGATCACAAACGTAAAATACCCGAAATACAATGAGCTGCTAAAGTAACACAACCCGAATATCTATTTAAATAAAATGCTAATTCCACTGATCCTGTTTGGAAACCGTATGAAACTTAAATTTAATTTTTTGGTAAACTATTTTTAAAAATTTTGTAATAAAATCTTTAACCTTTAAAAAATATGTAAATAGGGCCTAGCTTAAAGATATTTAATAGATTTATTTTTTGAAGGGTATATAACATAGGAGCCAGGTTTTTTCCAATGGAGCCAGGCCATAATTTAAGAAATATAAAATTATTACCAGGATTTTATATTTACGGATCTTATTAAAACTACCTGAGTGGTGAGAGAAGATTTTTGAGAACGGAGTTAGACTAAGACAAAAAACAGTTCTTTATAACTTTCTGTTAAGTAGATATTGAATTGTTATTTTTCAAAATTATAGAAATAACTTTAAAATATAGAAATGTTCATGTGACCATTCATGCACCTAAATATGTTATTTTCAAAAACTAAATTAAATTAGTTGGAACTAGATTTTAGTATTGCACCTCGTATTAAAAATTCTCTTTTCTACTTAAACGGTAAACTAGAGTAAAATGAATACAAATCAATAATGCCCGAATTTGGTGACATTACAGTTTCATCTCCTTTTATGAGAAAGAAAGTATTTATAAAATAAAAATAAACCCACTAAGGTTTAGCTACTATTTGGTTATCTAAAATATTTTAGGTAATAGTTACAAGTTGTTTTTATGTTTACTAATTGCGTTAACATCGAATCTACTTCTTTTTTCAATAAAATCCAAATATTAAAAACGAGCTTTATTATCATTAAGCACGCATTTGAAGCATATGAATCGGTGGTTAATTTTAAATAAATATGTTATTCATGAATAATTATTTGAAAATAAAGATATTCTTTTTGTTTTCATACATTTTTAAGAAGCAATAAATAACCGTACATAACAACAAAAATAAAATTGCTTACCGTTGTCAAATGATCCAAAAAGATGACATTTTGTTGCTAAATTACCCTTTTATAGTTAAAAAACTAAGAAGTTAGTTGAAAAGAGAACACAGTCGTAGAGATGTTTTTCTACCAAAATGTTTTCTAAACTTGATCACAGTAACACTAAAGTATCAAAATAAGAGCTAAACTTTGTTGTATTTTATTAACTAATGTTTATTTTATATTATAATTCTAATCCTAGTAAATATTATCATGATTTTACCCATCTCTATATCCACACAGATTATCCATGACACTTTTTTCCCAGTCCTGAAGACAACGGGGCTTTATGTTGGGTGAATGTATATATTCCACCCCCTATAAGAACCCCTCAACTACTCAAAAGGTTTATTTAGTTTGATTGTATTTAAACCATAGCTTAATATAAATCTGTAAGAATGCTTGTTAAGGCTAATTAAGGCACGATGGTTTTCCAAATGTATGTAGTGTGCAATGCACATACATTGTTTAATTAATTTAATTATACCTTTAATAAGTTATTTTGTGTGTATAAAAATAAGTAGACTTACATTAAAATTCACTGAAAGTTGGGGAATAATTTTATAGATACAAAAAGTACTGATTGACAATAAGTTAAAGGAAGTAAATTTATTAGCCAATAAAGGAACATTTTAAATTATGAGCAATTTGAAAAACTAGTACAAAGATATCTCTATAATATTACTGATCATACAATATTTTACAACCCTACAGTTGAGAGTTTGTTCTACCGTTGTATTCTCTAGTCGTTGAAGTATGTATCCAGTTCCATAAACTCCAATTGAAAAGGCGAGTTTACAAGTACTTACATTACATTATTCCTCTATTACATTGTTAAACCCATTCGAAGTACACTAGTAAGCCCTCAATACTATGGTAATGTATATCCATTATTGGTTATATTTAATCCACGTAGTTCCCTATATAAAATCTATACATTTATGACATATAAATACTTTTTGTATAAGTACGTTTATTTAATAATTTAAATATTATTAACGCGTGATCGTAATTGGCTGAAACTATTAACCACATAAAATATATATGAATAAAAGCATGCATGCAACTTTGTAAGCATTTGTTCATTTTAAACTTATTATTAAACATATTATGTATTAGGTAATACAGATATATAATCCTTAGATTACGGGAGGGGGGACATCACACTCTCCGTCAAGTGTAGGGTTGTTATCGTAATGTTGGCAGTCATCTGGAGAAGGGTCTAGACCTGATTAAGGGAGGTATCCAATCTCGCTGGAGGCAGACATTGCTGATCAGTGGGTGAGGGGACATAACACTCTCCGCCAAGTGTAAGACATTTATCGTAATGTTGGCAGTCATCTGGAGAAGGGTCTAGACCTGATTAAGGGAGTTATCCAATCTCGCTGGAGGCAGACATTGTTGATCAGTGGGTGGGGGGGACATCACACTCTCCGCCAAGTGTAAGACGTTTATCGTAATGTTGGCCGTTATCTGGAGAAGGGTCTAGACCTGATTGAAGGAGGTATCTAATCTCGGTGGGGGCAGACATTGTTGATCAGTGGGTGGGGGGACATCACTTCCTCCACCAAGTGTAAGGTTGCTATCGTAATATTGACAGTTATCTAGAGAGTGTTCGAAATATAATAAAGGGAAGAGTCCAATCGCAGTGGTGTCTGACATTATATTTAGACATAATTAAGACATCCACTAAGATATCTGGAGACATTCTCTTAGATATATTAAAAAAAATAAACAATAATAAAAGGTGTAATTATACATATAATCAACTAAAACTATCATATTTTGTAGGCCTAAGTGGCTGATGTACTAGTAACTAACATAATTACAATATTTACATGTAGTCTATGTTGACTACTTACCCAAACACAGACCAAAGTAACACGGTAATCAACGTGCACTATGCCAACCGATACTTTGAGATCGGTTGGCATAAGGAACTGGTGCAAAGTTTTGGACTATCTCGGTTAGAGCCAAGAAGAACGGTGTCTGATCTAACTTTCCCCTACAACCTGGCTTCCCTTAATGAACGGACAACTCGATTCCTTAGAACTTCTATCATTTTACCATTTGTGTGCCAAGTGGAACAGGATTTACTGATACTTAAACAAAAAGAAGTCAATCTAACGAATACGCTTACCACAGCTGTATACCATGACCCCTGAGGGAAGGCAACAACCTTGATCCGGAGATCTGCATGATTGGTACATCAGTACAAATCTTGAAAAGGGAAGTGTCCGAATTCACGCAAAACCAGGCATAGGATTTTTCTATTGGTAATAATGTAGGCATGTTTTATTTGCTACTGCATATTAATATATGGCATGTGTTTTACATATTATTTGAGTACTACCCGTTTAATTACTAATATTGCTAACTACTCCTTTGTTGTTATATATATTTTCTATTATTATTATATGATTATATACATTGAAATACCATTGATGGTGTTAATTGCATTACAGTTATATGTTTGTTTAGTTTGTTCGGTACAGTTACGTTAAACTGTCAAGTTTGTCTGACTATTTATACTTTTATAAGGAATTAACATCTCTTGTTACAATTAATTTGTTGCTTGTTTAATATAATACGTTATTGCAACTGTTAATGTATTTCAAAACGAGCCTGAATTGGGTTATTTTGTCCGTTATTGTTATAATAGTTATGTTGTTACCTGAGTTATTTAATTAGATTTTAGGATAGTAAGATGTTGTAGAACTAGACATAGTGTAAGGCTGAAAATAGTTGTTAGCTGCTGTTGTTATAGATTTCATTAAAGTGCTTGTAAAAAATGGGAAATATTTGGTATGGATAAATAAATATAGCTTACGGTAACAATCGCGTCAAGGTGTTATTCACAATATTTACATCAAAAGTTTCGCCCTTGCTGTGATGTAAATGTAATAAAATAAAACTTGACGCAGTCGTTCCCGCAAGCTTTAGTTACTAGAAACAAATAAAATTAAACTTAATTTGTATCTGTTAGTATGTTGACAGGAAATTGTAGGCACATTAAAGAGTATTAAAGTTATTCAGAAAATGAATTTACGTTCACCCTTCTCGTGTTTGATTTATGAGAGAGAAAGAGTTATACGTCCAGGATATATGCGAATCCATCAGTATGCAAGTGAAATATACACGGTTCGTTACGTTCTATATTCACGTTGGATTCTATAAAGTAAAAACACAATGCTCTGGCATACAGTTAATAGTAAAATGAATACGGTTTTTTGAATTTGTAGTAATTTTCACAATGATTACATTTATGATCTATAGGGAACACATATTTTAAATTATAATTTAAGTTGTTTTGCAGTAAAATTTAACGAATAAGATTAAAATAGTTGAACAAACTGTTGTTCTACTTTAATCAATCGCCAGTTCAAAAATCAATAAAGCAGAATATTACAATAAAGCTACGTATACACTATTATTTATACTATCGTATTTTCTGTAGTTAATAAACAAATTGGTTGAAGAAAATATATAACATTTGTTATTACAAAATGTTCTTTCAATAAAACAACATTGAACCATGCCTCTATTTTATGTAAACAATTAAGTTGTTGCCTTTCATAACAACAATTCACTAAATGAAAATGTAAATACAATGTTTATTTGGATCTTTTTATACTGTAGGTTTTTTTAAGATTGATGTACATTCACATATTGATTTAGATCTATTGAATAACTTCACTAAATCAACTTTTCATATTTGTAACGTATTAAAGTTCTGACAAAAATTATTAAACACAGTTAGTTATTTTGTTGAAAAAATATACTATAAAATACATTAGAAAAGTATAAACCATCACAGTTCGCTAAATTACGTTTTTAAGCCAAAGATCTCATAAAAAAGGTTAAAAATAAAAGGATAAAATCAAATTACCCAAAATTATTACATTTAATCAAATTGAAAAGACTACAAAAAGTTCTTTGTGGCAAGTTTATTAGCAAGAGGTTTGTTAAATTTACCGATTTGAAATAAATAGTAATTTTTCTATGAAGAAGAATTTCAGAAGTATTAAAAATATTACGAAAAAAATATATATATTTTGGAAGAACCGTTGTTAACAATACACACATTGTTGTAAGATAAAAATATGATTCTGATAATAAAATATGGTATTCTGTACTTATACTTTATGCATATGAAAAAATATTTAAACTTTTCCTGAATGAACAATCTATACATACCATTTTTTCTATTAATTGTTGTAGGTTTTTTAATTATGTGAAAATAATAGTTGGCATTATTCTTGAAATTTTAGGCCGTATTTTAAACGAATATATAACTATAAAAGTTATATTATAATCGATTTATATCCTACAGCTTTAGGAAGATACGTACTTGAAACAGTAAACAAGGAATTTGTACTTTAATTGCTTTACACTTTCAGAGACAAACTTTTCCAATTACATTTTATGAAAACACAACTTGTGTTAGCCATAAAAATTGCAATCGCTTACAACGAGTCTTAAATTGTATTCATTTCAAGGCTCCCCTAACTTAATCAGAATAGTTTTAGTACTCGAAACTTAAGTTTTATTTGGTATTATTATGTAGATATCCTGAAATTTGGAGAAATTGGAAATCTATAAACTGCCATTATAATTGTTGATATATATTAACAAATTCTGGTGTAAAAGGTTACATTTTTTAAATTTGTAATGAGGGTTAGATGGAAAATAACGTAAAAATACTTATAATTTTTTCATAAAATAAAACAATCACTTTTACCGTGCATTGACCTATTATACACTAAACAATATTATTTTCATATTATTCACATTGCATTTGAGTAGAAAATGTGTAGAAGCTTATAGAGGCAAACAACATTGGTATGTGTGGATATATATCTATAGTGTATAGTAAAATTGTATACTGGGCAAGAAAGAAGTTTGCATCGGATTATCTGTTAATAGGAAGGCAACAAATGCATTGTCGAACTGCAGCCTTCAAGAGACATGCGGCAAATCACGCAATACTTCTACGTACCTCAATCACGTCTACGCCATCAATATATTTATTAAAATCCTAATATTAAACTATATGATATCTTTGTAAAATTTACGTTGCTTATTCAAATATATAAATGTATAATTTGTTTGCACTATATAAATAAACGCCTCAATTTTAATCTGTCACTCGACACAAGCTAACCTAACCTAACGACGCTTAACTGTACAACTTAACCTGAACTAGTATGAATAGAACAAAAATTACGCAACTATACAACTATTATTAACCTCGTAATTATTATAGTTTGCTAGGTAATACAGTAATTGTATATTTTACGCTTACCATTATGCCAGTAAATCACGTTTTATTTCGTTATTTATTTATTTTTTGTGATAGTAGTTTGATTGGCATACAAATTCATGAGGATATAGAATATTTTTTTAAATAACTTGTTATCATTTAGAAAGTGGACATTTTAATATTAGCTTTCACTTTGATTAGAGTTAAACAGGCCATTTATTGTATATTTAATGTGAGCTAGAACTACTAAGATACCAATCCAGTGGCCGAGCGTTATGAAGTCTCAAGACTTTGAGCTTGGTTTAGAGAAAACGCATGTTTGAGTGCTGCCTTGACTAGAAGATTGTGTTAATAGTACTGTATAAGCGTTGTAGTGTACTAGTTCACCCCCTTACTCTTTATGAATAATTCCCTAACACAGATCCCATTTCTTCAAGATACATTGTTATTGATCTACCCGTCCACCCATAAACGTACAATAATACTGACTCACCCATACACTTAGAGTGGTATTTACCCACCCGTCCACCCATAAACGTACAATAATACTGACCCACCCATACACTTACAGTGGTATTTACCCACCCGTCCACCCATAAACGTACAATAATACTGACCCACCCATACACTGACAGTGGTATTTACCCACCCGTCCACCCATAAACGTACAGTAATACTGACCCACCCATACACTCACAGTCGTATTTATACACTCACCCATACACTACCATACGTGTATGAGTGGGTGGGTGGGTCAATACCAGCGTACGTGAATGGGTGGGTCAATACAACATCTTCGTAGTAAAATCAAAACCTGTGATTGTTCAGGTGGCAAATTTGAATCATTTAAATGTTGACTTACATCGTTCTTCTTTGACAGAACGTAACATTTACTACTTACTTCCTGAGATATATAGTAAGGATTTTCTTCCATTTCTTCTATAGTCTATGAGGAATGGGCAGTGTAAAGTTAAGAGATAGATCGGCTTATCCTAAAAAAATAAATAAATAAAAATCACTTTAGTTTTTGATTGTTTTAACGTAAATAAAGCTAGAGTAAGTAGTTAAAAATCAGTAATGAAAAACAAGAACAATAAAATGGATTGTTGCAAAAAAGAAGAAATTAAGCAGATATTAAAAAAATGGCATTTCAAACCCAAAGTTCAGGCAGAGCATTTG